>CAUYON010184606.1:0-18859 GCA_963573935.1 Arctocebus calabarensis
ACAGAGACTCAAGCTATCTCCCTGGATAGAGGAGTGCCGTGGCATCACAGCTCACAGCAACCTCCAATTCCTGGGCTCAAGCGAGTCTCCTGCCTGTGCCTCCCAAGCATCTGGGACCACAGGAGCCTGCCACAATGCCCAGCTATTTTTGTTTGCAGCCATCATTGTTGTTTGGCGGGCCCAGGCTGGATTCAAACCCTCAGCTCAGGTGTACGTGGCTGGTGCCTTAGCCCGTTGAGCCACAGGCGCCAAGCCAACATGTTTATATATTTTTATGTGAAACATAGCATGTGTTTTCTAGTGTTAATAGAATAATGTCTGAATTATAAAGAAATATTGACAGTCATAATGGATATAGCTCAGATGTCTTGGGTTTTTTGTGGATTATAACATTGAATCCTAAATCTTAATTATGTGTGAATTTTACCACTTGTTTTATTTATTTTCCTTCTTTATTTTATTTTATTTTATTTTTGAGACAAGAGTCTCACCTTGTTGCCCTCAATAGAGTGCCGTGGCATCACAGCTCACAGCAACCTCAAACTCTTAGGCTTAAGTGATTTTCTGCCTCTGCCTCCAGAGTGGCTGGGTCTACCGGTGCCGGCAACAATGCCCAGCTGTTTTTAGAGATGAGGTCTCACTCTGGCTTAGGCTGGTCTTGAACCTGTGAGCTCAGGCAATCCACCTGCCTCAGCCTCTCAGAAGCTAGAATTACAGGAATGAGCCACTGGGCCTGGCCTACTTGTAATTTTAAATTATTTCCTGTTAAAAGTTGGGTCATGCATGTTATCTGCTTATAAAAGCCTTTTCCTATAGTCTATCTAAATAGCTTCCTCGTGACTTTATACACCTTTATTTTGCTTGCTTTATTTATAGCTGTTAATGGTATATACCTAAAATTATATTAGAAAAATTAATATTTAAACCTATAAAAAATGAGATCTGTGAAGTGTTTAGAACAGTACCTGGCATATAATTGGTATGTGTACATTTTGAATGAATGAATTGTAGACCATTCCATTTTTATATGATCCAATAATGTATATAATTTGCTTAGTTCTTACTGTTCCTTCCTTTGGCAGCTGATACTATGAAGAATCTTAAGTCTAAGCTGGAAGTCAGACTTCTATTCAGGGAATACCCATAACTGAAAGTTGTTAAAGATTAGCATTTTAAAGTTAACTTTTGTGAGACTTTCTAGGAGTTAAAGTAACAAAATCCATAAACCTTGACTACTCATCTGATTATGGATGTGTGTTCATTAAGAGTCTTTAGGCATTTATCAAAAATGCTTTGATTTGCTACCATGTCCAGTTAATTCAGATACAGAAAATATTAAGTATCTAGCCAGGCAACTTTTATTCAGGGTCAGTGGTTAATAATAGGCTTATTCTCCTCACCTGAAAGTATGTACTACTATGAAACTGGCAAATATGTATAATATAACATAATGGTATATACTTTTCTCTGCAAGGCCTTAGATTTTAGTGATGATGAAAAGGAAAAAGAAGCCAAACAGAAGAAAAAATCTCAGACTCAAGGCCGGAAAAAACTCAAATCTGAATTGAATGAGTCAAGTAAGTAAATGCAATATATAAAGTTATTCTTATCTTCACTTACATCTATATAAGTTTATCAGTAATAAAACTGAAGGAAATTTGGATTCTCTGTGTTCACCTCGTGACATCACAGGCATTACACAGCGTGAGATGTGGGAAAGAGACACAAGGTACATTCAGTGGTAGTTTTATGAGGTTAAGGGTGTAAAAGTGGCTTCCTGGGTAACAGCCAGACTAAGCCTTGTTAGAATCTTAAAGCTTCTCAGTACATTTTCCTTAAGAAACCTATTTCTGCCATTTTTAGAATTTTATGATATGATAATTAACACCTAAATCACAGTATTTTTTTAAAAATATGGATTCCCTTTTTTATTTCAGATAATTGTAGATTCTTACACAGTTGTAAGAAATAATAGGAGAGATACTGTATGCCCTTTACTCAGTTTCCCCCTCCTTAAACCACTTTGTAGTACAGTGTCTCATTTGGGATATTAGCTTTGTAAAAACAAGATACCCAACAATTTTGTCACCAGAGACCTTCATGTTGCCTTTTATAGTCATAGCACCTCCCCACATCTTCCCCCTCTTATGTCATGGCAACCATTCATCTGTTCCTCATTTCTTTAATATATTTTGTTATTTTAATAAGTTATATAAATGAAGTTGTATAATAGTTTACCATTAGGGATTGGCTTTTGCCACTGAGCATAATTTTCTACAGATCCATCCAAATTGTTACATGTTATCAGTAGTTTCTTTTTAAAGCTGCTGTAAATACTTGTGCATTTTTTTTTTTTTTTGAGATAGAGTTACACTAGCTTCCAGCAACCTTGAATTCTTGCTCAAGCGATTTTCTTGCCTCAGCCTCCCAAGTAGCTAAGACTATAGGTGCCTGCCACAACGCTGAGCTCTTTTTAGAGATGGGATGTCGCTTTAGCTCAAGCTGGTCTCGAACTCGTGAGCTCAGGCAATCTTCCCACCTCGGCCCCCCAAAGTAGTGGGATTGCAGGTGTTAGCCACTGCACCCAGTCTTTGTGTATGGGTTTTCATGTGAAAATAAATGTTCTCTTTTATAAATATTCAAGAGAGCAATGGCTTGGTTGTATGATAGTTACATTATGTCTCTCTCTCTCTCTTTTTTTTTTTTTTTTGAGACAGAATCTCACTATGTCACCCTCAGTAGAGTACTGTGGCATCACAGGTCACAGCAACTTCAAGAAATCGCTTGGGCTTAAGCGATTTCTTGCCTCAGCCTCCCAAGTAGCTGAGACTATAGGCAACTGCCACAAGGCCTGGCTATTTTTTGTTGCAATTGTCATTGTTGTTTTGCTGGCCCTGGCCAGCCTCAAACCTGCCAGCCTTGTTGTAACTACTGGGCTGTGGATGCTGAGCCATCTTGCTGGGATTTTGATAGGAATTATGATAACCTTTATATTAATTTGGAGAGAATTGACAAATGTTTTCAGTCATACATTCCATGAGCATCACATACGTCTTTTTTTATTTAGATCTTTAAATTCTTTTAGCAGTATTTTATAGTTATTAGGATGGAAGTCCTGTACATTTTTTTCCAGTTTTATTTTCTCTGAGTATTTTCTGATGTTCAGTCTTCTAGTTCCCTGGTTTTTCTCCTCTGTTTTCTTCATTCTGTTGAGCCCTTTATTGAGGGTTGGTTTTTTTTAAGACTTTCTTTAGAGCATGTTTAAGCTTACAACAAAATTAAGAGGAAGATAGATAAACCTTATACTCTTTCCCCATAAATGCATAGTCTCCTCTCCTAGTTTCATCATTCCTTACTAGAGTGATACATTTGTTAGAATAGATAAACTTACACTGACACGTCGTAATCACCCAAAATCCATCATTCACTTGAGTGTTCACTCCTTGTGTTGTACATTTTATGAGTCTGGACAAATGTGTATGGCATGTGTCTGCCATTATAATGTTATACAGAGTAGTTTCACTGCCCTAAAAATCAGCTCTCTGTTTTTCCCAGTCATCTCTGCATCCGTATTACCATTAGTAGTGTGCATTTAAAGTTTCTTCATGTCTTTTCATGACTGGAGGGCTCATTTCTTTTTAGCACTAGATATTACTTCTTTGTCTGGTTGTACCACAGTTTATCCATTCACCTACTCCAGGGCATCTTGACTGCTTCCAGGTTTTGGCAGTTATGAATAAATTTGATGGGCGGTGCCTCTGGCTCAAAGGAGTAGGACGCTGGCCCTATATGCCGGAGGTGGCGGGTTCAAACCTAGCCCCGGCCAAAAACCGCAAAAAAAATAAAAAAAAATAAAATAAATTTGATAAAAAACATCCATGTGCAGGTTTTTGTGTGAACATGTTTTCAACTCATTTTGGTAAATACTAGGGAGCAAGACTGCTGTATCTCACGGTAAGAGTAAGATTAGTTTTAAGAGACTGCCAAACTGTCTTCCAAAGTGGCTGTACCCTTTTGCATTCCTGCCAGTAACAGATGAGAGCTCCTTTTGCTCCTCGTCAGCAGTGTTGTATGGTGTTATGTTTGGGATGTTGGCAGTTCTAATAGGTATGTAGTGATAACTCATTGTTTTAATTTGCATTACCCTGATGACTATGAGGTAAAATATCTTTTCATGTGTATTTATCATCTTTATATCTTCTTTGGTGTTTATCAATTCTTCCATGTATATATCATACCTTGGGAAGTCCTATCTAAAAAGTCATCAACCACCTATGGTCATCTAAATTTTTTTTCCTGTGTCATCTTCTAGGAGTTTTATAATTCTGCATTTTCCATTGAGTTTTTAATTTTGATTACTATAATATTTAGTCCTAAAATTCTTTTTTTTTTTTTTTTGAGACAGAGCCTCAAGCTGTCACCCTGGATAGAGTGCTGTGGCATCACAGCTCACAGCAGCCTCCAATTCCTGGGCTCAAGCGACTCTCCTGCCTCCGCCTCCCAAGTGGCTGGGACTACAGGCACCTGCCACAATGCCTGGTTACTTTTTGGTTGCAGCCATCATTGTTGATTGGCAGGCCGGGTTGAATTCAAACCCGCCAGCTCAGGTGTGTGTGGCTGGTGCCTTAGCCGCTTGAGTTGTAGGTGCCGAGCCTAAAATTATTATTTTTTATTTCTTTTATGTCTTTTTTTTTTTTTTTGGTAAGACTTTTCTATTTTTGATGTTTTTAGCATGTTCATAATTTCTTATCAAATCATTCTTATGACTTCTTTAATTTTTTTTTTTTTCCTATTTCTAACATCTTTGTGTTAACCTCTGTTGATTTTACATTTTCACTGAGGTTGAAATCTTCCTAGTCCTCTTTAAGATTTTTGATTGATACCTAGGTATATTGGGGATTATGTTACGAGACATGGATCTTTCTTTTTTTTTGCAGTTTTTGGCCAGGGCTGGGTTTGAACCCACCACCTCCTGTATATGGGGCTGGTGCCCTCCTACTTTGAGCCAGAGGTGCCGCCCTAAGACAATGGATCTTTTTTTTTTTTTTTTTGAGACAGAGCCTCAAGCTATCACCCTGGATAGTGCTGTGGCATCACAGCTCACAGCAATCTCCAGTTCCTGGGGTCAAGCGAATCTCCTGCCTCTGCCTCCCAAGTAGCTGGGACCACAGGTGCCTGCCACAAACGCCTGGCCATTTTTTGGTTGCAGCCATCATTGTTGTTTGGCGGGCCCAGGCTGGATTCGAACCTGCCAGCCCAGGTGTATGTGGCTGGTGCCTTAGCCCGTTGAGCCATAGGCGCCAAGCCAAGACAGTGGATCTTAATGTAAATTTGTCTGTTGCAGCTTTTTCGTTTTTTTTTGTTTTTTTTTAAATAGGGACAGAATCTCATTTTATTGCCTTTGGTAGAGTGCTGTGGTGTCACAGCTCACAGCAACCCCCAACTCCTGGGTTTAGGCAATTCTCTTGCGTTAGCCTCTTAAGTAGCCAGACCACAGTTGCCTGCCACAATGCCTGGCTATTTTTTGTTGCAGTTTGGCCAGGGCTAGGTTTGAACCCACCACCCTCGGTATACGGGGCTGGCACCCTACCCACTCAGCCACAGGCATCGCCCAAGCTTTTTCAATTTTTGTTTGATTTTTTTTTTTTTTTATTAACCGCAGTGGCTGAGAAAGGAAGGGGAGCAGATTAAAGTCTGGGTTTTCCTCTTAGCCTCTGTTAAAACCCCAAGGCCAAGGGTTGCCTTATTTATACTGGCTGAGGGTAGAAGTTTTCTGACGTCCCAAGAGGTCATTCCTAGTGCCTGGTACGGATACGAGTATCTTGTCACTGCTGTCCACACAGTGTCCACTTAAGGGAGGGTGATGGCTTCTCACCACCAAGCAGTAGTGAAAATCCTGATTCCATTCAGTCTTCTCTGATACCACCCCAATGCTCAGGAGGGGAGCAATGGTACTGCTACCACGGGAGGTGAGAGTCTAGGTTCCCATGTGATCTGCACTGTCACCAGGGGAGCCTTGTGGTTCCCCGCTCAACCTGCTCTTGACACTACTACCTGGGTTTTGGTATTTCATTACTGTCTCTTTAGGGTACACATCTAGGCTCCCTACCCAGCCTTCGAGAGTGGGGCAGTAATGGTACCACAGATGTTTATGTGGTATTTAGCTGGAGTAGAGTGGTGGTTGTTTAAATGTTTTCTCTCTTGCTGGGCTTTCTATTTTCTGATCCTTTGGCTTTACATTTTACCTTTTCAATGCATTTAAAATTGTTATATAACTATGATAAGATAACATTGGACCTTAAGAAGAGGCATTATTGGAATTTCAAATAATACTTTTTGATATATTGACCTTATTTTTGTTTTTATGTTTCCCCTCCCCCCACTCAAAGGTGAAGATTTTGCTGAAGTACATCAGAATTGGAATGCTCATGACTCTGCTTCAGAAGAGCATTACAAAGGATATCACAACAGAGAATTCACACGAGGATTTTCCAGGGGTAGATACCCTTGCCATGGCAGGCCTACATCTCAGCAGTTTTATAACTCAGAACATGCAGTATCTCAATTTTACAATTCAGAACATACGGTGTCTCAGGAGATTTCAGGATTTAAGCCTCAGAGACAAGATAATCCTATTATGCCACAGTACCCCTTTCCTCCTCCGATGTTTGACATGCATAATTTTTCACTACATCACCCACCACCACCACCACCACCCCCATCTGTAAACATGAGTTGGGCTGCAGCAGCTATGGCACCTCATCCATTACTCAACTTACAATACTCTCTGCTTCCACCGCCACCCCCTCCCCCGCTGCCACCTCCACCCTCTTCTGGAGACAGTAATTCTCATTTTGGACCTTACTATTAGCTGTATGCATTTCCAGAAAAATGTGGACTTTTCATATTATATGCTAAGGATTTTATTTTAAAGAAAATTAAGTGATTATGGAACTAGATTTTTAAAAACTCTGTAAAGTACTAAATGATTTCTTTAGTTGTAGGTTGTATTCATATGAAAATTTCAGCTCAGATTCTTGGAAGAAAATCCAATTATGTAATATTTAATTAAAATTTTGGATCCATGCCTTCCCCCACCCCTACCCAATTAAATAATATGTATAATAATGTGCATGGAACCAGTTTCATCATGGATTAAAATATATTGGTTTTCTTGGTATAGTCTGGAAATAAGATGTTGAAGTCCTATAGAGAGTCTTTAAAATAAAATATTTTTATAAATTTATACTTTGAAAATTGATTTTGATTATAAATGCAATTACCAGTAAAACTTTAATAACCCTGATTTTTTTTAAACAGATGAAGAGTATAGAGGAAGAAGTCTTTATACAATACAATCCTTTATACAATTGTCCCTTGCGTGGTAAGTTGACCACGAAAGGGACTGTAACAAAGTGGCCAACATACAGAGGTGGTCAATGTAAGAAACTAGGCCCACTGCACTGATACATATATTCGTTGCACTTAACAGTCTATAAAAATTGGGTCAACTTGAGGTGGTTGATATAGGGAGGTGGTCAACTATGGAAGTTATACTGAATATTGGTAGAAGCTCTGACTATAAAGCAAATGTTTATTCTTATGCATGAGCAAATCTCTGTTATCTATGTAGATTTTCATTATTTGGGCACTATTCAGAAGACTTTACTATTTCACCCAGAGATGTCCAATCTTTTGGATTCTCTGGGCCACATTGGAAGAGTTGCCTAGGGCCACACATTAAGTCCAGAAACACTAACAAAAGTTGACGAGCAAAAAAAAATAGTCCGCATAATTTTCGTGATAACCGATACCAAAGATAAGCATTCAATAATCCTAATTACTCAGCAGCCTGTTGAGATGGTTTTTAAAATCATCAAGCAGGTCCCAAGTTTACCGATACAGAAGTGTATGTGTCTTAGTAATAAAATGTCTTTGTGATATTTTTTGTAGTAAAAGTCTAAAGAAAAGTGGGCAACATGAAATTAGTGAGATATTTGACATGGTATTTGAGAAATTTATCAGTATCTGGTTGGATGGAAGTAGTTGCAGTTCTCATAGTGCTCATCAGATATTTTGGTTCTAATTTTACTCTTAAGAATAATTTTCTTGATGTACTACGCAGTGATACTTCTTTTTTGAGAATAGTTGCTCGCAAATGTACGTGCTGCCAGAAAGTGATCACATGAATAAGGTGTGATTGTGAAGGCAGAGATACTTGTCTCAGGGAAGGTAAGACCAATAAAAGTCTGGTAAAGAGACATGATCAAGTTTTAAGTTGAATGCAAATTGGAACTCTATACATTCCCTTTCAAAATGGGCAGGTAACATATTTGTTAACTGAAAATGGAGTTGGGAGTGCACCAAAATATTATTTTCCCAGAAATCTTAAAATCAGTTTTCAAATTCTTGTATCAAATTGAAAAGTAAGGCTTCATACTTTTAACTCTTCACAGGGCTGTGCTTAACATGTTGAAATTCATAAAGTTGTTTGTGTTGTTTTCAGTTTCCTTTAATTTCAGTTTCATTTGGAATACAGTTAAAGTTTGAAGCATATTGATAAGTGGGATATTCACCTAAAGACGCATCTTTAACTCATTTCAATGAGTAAATTCTTTAAAAATGCTAAATCTGTAAGCCAGTTGTCATCATCAAATTCTGGCACAAATTTTGTTTTTGATACAATAGAAGTGCAACTCAATAACATGTTACAACTCACAAAAATCTTTTCAACGTTTGGCCTCTATTTAGCCATTTTACCTCCTATGATGTGGCTAAGGTCAGCATCAGACTTTTTAAGAATTCCTGGAATTGGGGATGATTGAATCCCTTTGCCCTTATGAAATTCACAGTCTTGATAAAGGTTTGCATGACGCTATCTGTGTTAAAGAGTTTGTTTTTTTTTTTGAGACAGCTATTGCCCCTGGGTAGAGTGCTGTGGCATTACAGCTCACAGCAACCTCCAACTCCTGGGCATAAGCTATTCTCTTGCCTCAGCCTCCTAAGTAGCTGGGACTACAGGTGCCTGCCACAACGCTCAGCTATTTTTTTTGGTTGTAGTTGTCGTTTTGGCAGGCCCAGGCTGCATTCGAACCTACTAGCTCTGGTATATGTGGCTGGCGCCTTAGCCGCTTGAGCTACAGGTGCTGAGCCCATTTTTAAAGGTTTTAAACATAAATTTTCTTGATGTACTATGAAAAGACACTTCATCAAATGTGAGTTTGAGGCAGCATTGTCTTATATTTTACAAATCCCTCTCTTTGACTTAACATTGCTGGGGTACTGTCAGTAATAAACCAAGTATGTTGACAGTGGATAAAAAGAATTGCTTTGACATATTTTGTACAGCTTGGTATAAATCTCTTGATTTAGTTGTATCTTTCAGTGGCAGTAGAGGAAACTTTTCTTCAGTGATGTTGTAATTGTTATAAATACCACTAAATAAAAATTGCAAGTTGACCATATTTGTAGCATCGGTACTGCCATCTACTGTCAAAGCATAAAATTTAAGATTAGCAGCTTTGGGTGGCGCCTGTGGCTCAAAGGAATAGGGCGTCAGACCCATATGCCAGAGGTGGTGGGTTTAAGCTCAGCCCCGGCCACCAAAAACAGCAAGCAAAAAAAAAAAAAAAAAAAAGATTAGCAGCTTTACTTTCCAGACTTTTTTTTTTTTTAGAGACAAAGTCTGACTTTGTTGCCCTCGGTAGAGTGCTGTGGCGTTGCAGCTCACAGCAACCTCTAGATCTTGGCCTCAGGTGATTCTCTTGCTCAACCTCCTGAGTAGCTGGGACTACATGTGCCCGCCACAATGCCCAGCTATTTTTTTGTTGTTGCAGTTTGGCCAGGGCTAGGTTTGAACCTGCCACCCTCTGCATATGGGGCCAGTGCCCTATTCACTCAGCCACAGGCCCCACCCTCCAAATTTATTTTGATAGTTTTCAATTTCTTCAATTGGCTGGTATAGTAGTCTGGTGAGACAAACTGATTTAAAAAGTGTACCCTCCTGTTAAGATTTATTTATTTACTTTTATTTTTATTTATTTTTTTGAGACAGAGCCTCACTATGTTGCTGTCAATAGAGAGCTGTGACATCATAGCTCAACGCCCAGCTTTTTTTGTTGTTATTGTCCTCATGTTTAGCAGGCCTGGGCTGGGTTCGAACCCGCCAACCCTGGTGCATGTGGCCGGCGCTCTAACCACTGAGCTATAGACACTGAGCCTATTTATTTATTTATTTTTTTGAGACAGTCTTACTTTTGCACTGGCTAGAGTGTTGTGGAATCGTAACTCACAGCAACGTTAAACTCTGGAGCTTATGTGATTGATTATCTTGCCTCGCCTCCCAAATAGCTGGGAGTACAGGTGTAGGCCTGGCTAATTTTTCTTTTTATTCGAGATAGAGTCTCTGTTGCCCTGGATAGAGTGCCATGGTGTTATCATAGCTCTCAGCAACCTCAAACTCCTAGGCTCAAGCGATTCTCCTGCCTCAGTCTCTCAGGTGGTGGGGACTACAGGTATCTGTTACAATATCCAGCTAATTCTTTTTTTATTAGAGACAAGGTATTGCTTAGGTTGGTCTTGAACTTCTGAACTTAAACAGGGCTCCCACCTCAGTTTTCCAGAGTGCTAGGACTACAAGTGTGAGCCACTATGCCAGCGATCTCCCTTTTTGTCAGGGCAAACTATATCTACCTTGTTTTCTATACATTGCTTAATAAACTCACTGTCAATAAATGGCTTTTATTTATGGTTTTTGCTGTTAAATATGCTACCACATTACTAACTTTTACAGTGGAATCTGGCTAAGTTGTAAGTTTATGTATGTATGTATGTATTTATTTTGAGACAGAGTCTCATTTTGTTGCCCTGGGTAGAGTGCCTTGGCGTCACAGCTCCCAGCAACCTCAGACTCTTGGGCTTAAGCAATTCTCTTGCCTCAGCTTCCCAAGTAGCTGAGACTATAGGCACCCACCACAATGCCCAGCAATTTTTTTAGAGATCAGATCTCTCTCTTGCTCAGGCTGGTCTCAAACCCGTGAGTTTAGGCAATCCACCCCTCTCGACCTTCCAGAGTGCTAGGATTACAGGCATGAGCCACCGTGCCCGGCCTTCAGTTGTAAGTTAAAATAATTTTTGAGAGGACACATTTTTCCATTCTGGTCTTTTGTCCTTACAACACAATCCTTCATAGAATTTGGAAGCATGTTTTTGCATATAATGCCTTTTCAAATTATAGTCTTTAAAAACTTGCACAAACATCCTACAAATTAAGCAGAGAGCCTTAATTACTTGCTTGAACAAAAAGTAAGTCATCTGTCCACTTTTCACTGAACAATCTTCCTTCATCTGTCATTTTTCTTTGCAGGAGTCCATTACCTTCTGAGACATTGTAGAAGCCATGCTGGGATTAGAAAAATATTAATAGATAAGGGACTATATTTACTTTTATTATAAAAATTAATTGACAGGACAATGGAAAGCAAGGTTTAGGCTCTTCCACATCTCTGCTGCTGATGCAGAGTAAGACAGAAGCCAGTCGTATAGCCTGGGAGACTTTGGGTCAAGCACCACACAGGTATGGAACTACTCATAATATTCAAATAAGTATACTTGCGTGGACTTCTGAGTAACATTAAATGCCTAAGATTGCAATGGTAGGTTGAAATATTGATAATCGCTGCCTTGCCAAGTTACCATGAGCACATATGATGTCTGATGGTGTCACTTCCGACTGCACTTGAAATATGACATACTGGAAGCCACACCACTATAGAACTGAAGCCATGTGTGCATACAAATAATGAGAGCAAAGGTGTGTGTGTTTTGTTTACAAGACGTGACATGACATCATCTACAAAGTGTATGCTCGAGAACCACACAAATTCCACCTGAAAATCACCTAAACTCACTGTTTTAAGTTTACTAATTTGTGTTGGGCCACTGTCATAGCCATCTGAGGCCACATATAGTCTGTCTCAGGTTGGACACCCCTATCTTAACCCCCTAAAAGAGATGTAAGAATTTATTCTTAGTAAAATGTGTGCAGTGATTATGTCTTCCGTATTTGTTTCCCAGAATGTCACATGCCTGGCACAGACTAGGTGCTTAATAAATATATTGAATGACTGAATGAATTTAGAGTTTTTAATTAAATGATGGCGACTGTAAATTTTATGTCATTAAGTTTCTCTATAACGGAAATTTAGTAAGAATTTCAGAACTAAAAGAGGGTCTCGTTGAATAAAGGAGGAGCTTCCCTAAGTGGGTAACAAAGAGACTAAGAAAATTTAGCTAAGGTCATTCAGATAGTGAGATAACAAGGGGTTGAACCTGTTCTCTTAATTCTTTTTTTTTGTTTTTAGAGACAGAGTCTCACTTTGTCCCCTCAGTACAGTGCCGTGGTGTCACAGCTCACAGCAACCTCCAGCTCCTGGGCTTAGGTGATTCTCCTGCCTCAGCCTTCTGAGTAACTGGGACTACAGGCGACCATCACAACACCTGACTATTTTTTGTTGCAGTTTGGCAGGGGCTGCTTTTGAACCTGCCACCCTACTCACTAAACCACAGGCACCACCCAATAATTAACATCAGTAGTTTTCACTAAAAGGTGCTTCCCAGCCTTTCATTCCCTGACACTTAGAAAATTATGTTGTGTGGCAGCACATTAGGGTAATCTGAAAACCACGTAGCATGAGCCCATGGATTCTGGTTTCACTGAGGCCTCACTACTTTCCCTTGGGCTGAGGAGGCTTGTCAGAATTCTTAGTACACAATCTGACAAGCTCTGTCTTCATATTCCTTGAATTTGTCATGTGAGTATGTGGTTCATTATTCTTTTTTGGAATGTTTTTGCAACTTCTATTTAGGAATTACCTTCCAGGCAGGGCAATGTGGCTCAGGTGTCTGGGAGGCAGAAGGAGATGGATATCTTGAAGTAAGGAGTTTTTTTTTTTTTTTTTTTGAAGTCAAGAGTTTAAAACCAGCTAGAACAAGAGCAAGAAACCCTCTCTACTAAAAATAGAAAAACTAGCCATGTGTTGTGGCAGGTGCCTGCAGTCCCGGCTACTCGGGAGGCAGAGGCAAGAGGATGGCTAAAGCGTAGGAGTTTGAGGCTATGAGCTAGGACACCATGACACTGTGCCCAGGATGACAGAGTGAGATTCTGTCTCAAAAGGAAAAAAAAGAATTACCTTTTTTCTAAGGTAAGAGTTAGATGAGATTATATCTAAAAGCCTTAACAATGCTAAAGCCTTTTCTATAAGCGTGGGAAGAATAAGATGCTTAATCACCAAACTGTTATATAAGTCACCATAGCACTTTTAAAAAACCATTACGTTTCTGTACCTTAGATACAGGATACCTTAGTGATATAGCAGGTTTGGTTCTAGACCACCACAGTAAAGCAAAATCACAATCCAGTGAGTCACATGAATTTTGTGGTTTCCCAGCACGTAAAAGCTATATGTTTCCACGATAGTCTACCAAGTGTGCAATATAAAAAATGTGTCTAGAAAAATGTACAAACCTTAATTTAAAAATTGTTTATTGGTAAAAAGTGCTCATCATCTGAGCCTTCAGTGAGGTATAAGCTTTTTGCTGTTGGAGGGTCTTGCTCAGTGTTGACGGTGCTGACTAAGATAGTTTCTGCTGAAGGCTGGTGGGGCCATGGCAATTCCTTAAAATATGACAACGAAGGCTCAGCGCATGTAGCTCAGTGGCTAGGGCGCCAGCCACATACACCAGAGTTGGCGGGTTCAAATCCAGCCTGGGTTTGAACAATGACATCTACAACCCCCCAAAAAGAAAAAAATAGCTGGGCATTGTGGCAGGTGCCTGTAGTCCCAGTTACTTGGGAGGCTGAGGCAAGAGAGTTGCTTAAGCCCAAGAGTTGGAGGTTGCTGTGAGCTGTGATGGCACGGCGCTCTATTGAGAGTGACATACTATCTCTCTCAAGACTGTAAAAAAATAAAATAAAACAACGAAGTGTGCCACGTCAATTAACTCTTCTTTTCAGAAGAGTCTCTGCTGCATAGGTTTCTCTGAAGCATTTGATAGCATTATACCCACAGTAGAACTTCTTTTAAAATTGGAATCAACCTTCTTGAACCCTGCCACTACTTCATCAACTATTAATAAGTTTACATAATATTCTAAATTTTTTTTGTTATTTCAGCAATGTTCACAGCATCTTCAGGAGATTTCTCAAGAAACCCCCTTTTTACTCCTCCCTCTGTTTAAGTTTTGTCATGAGATGGTAGCAATTCATTCACATCTTTAGGCTCCACTTCTAATTACAGTTCTCTTGATTCTCTTCCACATGTGCAATTACTTCCTCCACTGAAGTCTTGAACCCCTCAAAAATCATTCAGAAGGTTGGAGTCATCTTTTTCCAAACTCCTGTTAATGTCAATATTTTGATCTCCTATGAATCATGAATGTTCTTCATGGATTTAGTATGGCAAATCCTTTGCCCAGGTCCATTAGAGGAATTTCCATCTATGGCAGCTATATCCTTATGAAGTGTATTTCTTAAATAATAAAAGTTAGAAGTCATAATAACTCTTGATCCATGAGTTGCAGACTGGGTCTTGTGTTTGCAGGCATGACAATACATTAATCTTGTACACTCCTGGCACAGCTCTCAAGTGGCTAGGGACATTGTCAATGATCGGTAATATTTTGAAGGGAATCTTTCTTTTTTTTTCCTTAACAGTGGGCTTAAAACACTCACCAAACCATGCTGTAAGCATGAGCTGTCATTCAGGCTTTTCCATTTATAGAGCACAGGCAAAGTTGATTTAGCATAATTTTAAAGGCCCTAGGATTTTTGGAATGGTAAAAGAGTATCGGCTTCAGCTTGAAGTCACCGGTTATGCTACCCCTAATAAGAGAATCGGCCTGTCTTTTGAAACTCTTATGCCAAGATTGACTTCTTTCTAGATGTGAAGGTCTCAGGTGACATTTCAGTGGAAGGCTGTTTTATCTACCTGAGAATGTGCGTGTGTGTGTGTGTCCACCTTCATCAATGATAACATCTATCTCTGGATAACTTCCTGCAGCTTCTACATCAGCACTTGCTGCTTCACCTTGCACTTCTATGTTATGGAGACAGCTGCCTCGCTTAAACTTTATAAACCAACCTCTAGTGCTAGCTTCTAACTTTTCTTCTGCAACACCCTCCCCTCTCTCTGACTTCATGGAATTAAATAGAGGGAGAGTCTTGCTCTGCATTAATCCAGTTTGCTCAAGGGAAATTTTTTTTTTTTGAGACAGTTTCACTTTGTTACCCTCAGTAGAGTGCAGTGGCATCACAGCTCACAGCAATCTCAAACTCCTGGGCTTAAGCCATTCTCTTGCCTCAGCCTCCCAAGTGGCTGGGACTATAGGTGCCCGGCTATTTTTTTGTTGTGGTGGTTGTTGTTCAGCTGGCTGAGGCTGGATTCGAACCCTCTAACCCCAATGAATGTAGTCAGCCTCATAACCACTGTGCTATGGACACTGAGCCAGGTTAAGAGAATGTTGTGGCTAATTTGGTCTTTTGTCCAGACCATTCAAGCTTTCTCCATGTTAGCAAGAAAGCTGTTTCACTTCTTGTCCCTCATATGTTCACTGGAGTAGCATTTTTTAATTTCCTTCAAGCAGTTTTCCTTTGCATCCACAACTTGTCTAACTTTGGCCCAATAGGCCTACCAAACAACCTGTCTACGCTTTCAACATGCCATCCTCACTAAGCTTAATCATTGCTAGCAGTTGCTCTATAGTGAGAGATGTCTGAGTCTTTCACTTGAACATTTAAAGGCCACGGTAGTGTTATTTACTAGCCTAGTTTCAATATTGTTGTTTTTCAGGAAATAGGCTTGAGAAGAGCTAAGGAGATGGGAATGGCCATCTGTGGAGAAATCAGAACACACACATTCATCAACTGAGTTCGTCATCTTCTGTGGGTGTGATTGTAACAGTTACAAGAGAAACATCAAAGATCACTGATCACAAAAATAGATATAACAATAATAAAGTTTGAAATACTGTATGAATTAGCAAAGTGTGACACATATAGGAAGTGAGCACATGGTGTAGGAAAAATGGCACAGATAGACTTGCTAGATGCAGAATTGCCCAGACTTCATTTATAAAAAGAGCATTGTCCGCAACGTACAATGCAATAAAGTAAAGAACAATAAAACAATGTATGCCTGCAGTGCTATTTAACAGTGAATGTTTACTTTTTTATTTTTTTGAGACAGTCTCTGTCACCATGGGTAAAGTGCTGTGGCCTCAGCCTAGCTCACAGAAACCTTATATTCTTGGGCTCAAGCAATTCTTTTGCCTCAGTCTCCCAAGTAGCTGACACTACAGGTCCCTACTATACAGCCTGGCTAATTTTTCTATTTTTAGTAGGGATTGGGGTTGGGAGGTCTTGCTCTTGCTCAGCCTGTTCTTGAATGCCTGAGCTCAAGCAATCTACCTACCTCAGCCTCCCAGAGTGCTGGGATTACAGGCCTGAGCCATCTCACCTGGCCAATAGTGACTATTTGATATGCAAAGGAACATAAAGCTAAATTATCCTATTTGTCTGTGTTTTATATGAAGTTGATATATTAACCTCTTTCACCCCTTTTGCCCTCTTTCCTATGGGATTGGTCCCTGCATCCATTTGCCCTGCATCTGTGGTTTGAAAATAGTTGGAAAAATAGAAAATGGGTGTTTGTGCCTATACTGAACGTGTATCCTTTTTTCTTTTTATTACTCTCTAAATAATAACAACTATATAACATTTACATTGTAGAAGGTATGATTTAAAGCATACAAGAGGATAGACACCAGTTACATGCAACTTCTACACCACAGTCTTGAGCATCCTTTGTACCTGTAGAAATCTTGGAACCATTCTCCGTTAAGGGATGTCTATACTCAATTCAGTGTTGTTTGAGACATGGAGCTGCCAGGAAATCACTTGGATAGTTTGTTTGAAGTGAACATTATTAGACTTCATCTCTAGATTTGAATTCTGACAGATCTAGACACTCTTTTTAACAGGTACTTCAGGTAGTTAATTGATGGAACTTAGTCTGCAAATATTTCAGGGCAAATTTACAACTCCAACTTCTTGGCTGTTGACTCTGGAGCTTTAGGGAGTTCTGTTTTCAGCAACAGTTAAATTATGGGTCTTGGTGGCAAGAAGAGAAATAAAGATGTACCTTCTTAAATTATATCCTTAGCATCTCACTTAGTTCTCAGAGCTGTATTCTGTCAACTACATCCATCTCTGGAGTTTAAGAGAAGGAACCCAACTGCCGTGGTTTGAATGTGTCTCTTCCAAAAGGTGTGGTTAGGCTCGGTGCCCGAAGCTCAGTAGTTACGGCCACATACACTGGGGCTGGTGGGTTCAAACCGGGTTCAGGCCTGCCAAATAACTACAAGAAAAAAAAATAGCTGGGCATTGTGACAGGCGTCTGTAGTCCCAGTTACTTGGGAGGCTGAGGCAAGAGAATCTCTTAAACCCAAGTGTTGGAGGTTGCTGTGATGCCATGGCACTCTACTGGGAGGCGACATAGTGAGATTGTTTCAAAAGAAAAAAAAAGGTCATGGTTAAAATGTTATCCCCTTTATGATAGTATTAAGAATTAAGGCCTTTGAGGAAATGGTTAAGTCATGAGGGTTCTGCACTCATGAATGGATTAGTGCCTTATGAAAGGGCTAGAGCAGCATTTTCAGCAATTTTTATCTCACAGAACACTTGAACCTACATTTACACTTCCACAGCACACTTAAATTATGTAGATTTAAAAAAAAGAGTCAAGAAGAAAGAATATACTTACATGCTTTGAACTTCTTTTAAAAGTAATTTAATTAATGATCTTTAAAAATTTATGCAGCACACAGTTTCACAACCCCTGGGCTAAAAAAAAAAAAAAAATACCACTGGGCCTGACGGAACTGGCTTAGGTTTCTTTTTCTTTTCTTTTTTTTTTTTTTTTCTGAGACAGAGCCTAAGGCTGTCACCCTCGGTAGATTGCTGTGGCATCTCCAACTCCTGGCCTTAAGCAATTCTCTTGCCTCAGCCTCCCAAGGAGCTGGGACTACAGGCGCCCACCACAATGCCTGGCTATTTTTTGGTTGCAGTTGTCATTGTCGTTTGGCAGGCCCGGGCTGGATTTGAGCCTGCCAGCTCTGGTGTATGTGGCTGGTGCCTTAGCTGCTTTAGTCACAGGCACCTGGCTTAGGTTTCTTGCTTTTTAATCCCTTTACCATGTGAGGACCCAGTCACCAGTGTTCCTCTCCTAGAAGGATGCAGCAGTGAGGCACCATCCTGGAAGAAGAGATTGACCAGACACCAAAACTGACATCTTGATCTTGGACTTTCCAGCCCCCAGAAGTGTGAGACAAATTTACATTGTTTAAAAGTTACCCAATCTGTTGTACTTTGTTATAGCAGCACAGATGGACTAAATCACCAACTGTCTATTTGGAACAGAGAAATAGTGCAACAGTCATCATCCCCACCTCAGTCTACAGGGCTTCTTTTAAATTCATGTGGCCCTAAATCTTTACATTCCTAGCTGGTATAAAGATAAATACTTAAAAATATTCCACTCACGGCTCGGCGTCTGTGGCTCAGCGGGCTAAGGCGCCAGCCATGTACACCTGAGTTGGTGGGTTCGAATCCAGCCCGGACCTGCCAAGCAACAATGATGGCTGCAACCAAAAAAATGGCCAGGCGTTGTGGCGGGCGCCTGCAGTCCCAGCTACTTGGGAGGCAGAGGCAAGAGACTCACTTGAGCCCAGGAATTGGAGGTTGTTGTGAGCTGTGATGCCACAGCACTCTATCCAGGGTGACAGCTTGAGGCTCTGTCTCAAA
>CAUYON010184612.1:0-13046 GCA_963573935.1 Arctocebus calabarensis
AACTGTGACTCCATGACACTCTACCCAGGATGACAGCTTGAGACTCTGTATCAAAAAAAAAAAAGGAATCAAAATTTTGAACAGGGCCTACATGACATATGGGACATCATAAAGAGACCAAATATGATTTTTGGGTGTTCTAGAATGTGAAGAGACAAAAGGCATAGAAAAGCTATCTAGTAAAATAGTAGCAGAAAACTTCACAAGTCTAGGAAGAGACTTAGCCATTCAGATATAGCAAATATACACACTGAAAAACTATTTTCCATGGCACATTATAATCAAACTATCAAAAGTCAAAGAGAGAATGGGAAGGCAGTTAATCCAAGCTTACAGACTGCAAGAATTAATTTAATTAAAATGACCATACTGCTCAAAACAATGTACAGATTCAATGTAATTCCTTTCAAAGTGCCAATGTCATTGTTCACAGAATTAGAAAAAGTCCTAAAATTCATATGGAACAATAAATATCTCTAATAGCCAAAATAATCCTGAAAAAAATAAGATAAAAGCTGAAGTCACAACTCTACTCAGAATGACAGCTTGAGACTCTGCCTCAAAAAAAAAAAAAAAAGAATCAACATTATGAACAGGGCCTACATGATATATGGGACATCATAAAGAGACCAAATATGAATTTTGGGTGTTCATCAAAGTATATCACAATCCTATAGTAAGCAAAACAACATATCATTAGTAGGAAAACAGACACATAGACCAATGGAACAGACTAGAGAACCCACGAATACATTTACATATTTACAGCCACTTGATTTTTACAAAGACACCAAGAATACACATTGAAAAAAGAATGCTGTCTTGAATAAGAGTTGCTGAGAAAAATGGATATCCAAATGGATATCCAAAAAGAATGTATTAGGTTCCTCACAATATTATTAAAATAAGAAACTCAAATTAATTCAAGATGGATTAAAGACAAAAATAAAGCCCCAAACTATAAAACTACTGAGAGAAAAATTGGATAAACTTTTCACAACACTGATTTATGCAAAGCTTTTATTGCTAAGACTTCAAAAGCATAGGAAACAAAAACAAAAATAGAAAAATGTGACTAAGTTATACTAAAAAGCTTCTGCAAAGCAAACAATCCATAGAGTGAAAAATGTTGAATAGGAAAGGATGTTTACAGACAAACTATTCATATAAGAAGGAACTAAAAACCATGATATGTAAGGAACTCAGATGACTCATCAGTAAAAAATTAAACAATTCCATTAAAAAATGGGCAAAAAATATGAATAGACAATTCTCAAAAGAGGACATACAAATGATCATTAATTATTTACAAATTCTAATCATTACTAACAGTTAGCAAAATGCAAACCCAAACCGCAATGAGATATCATCCTACCACTGTTAGAATGGCTGGTATTGCAAAGACATTAAAGAATAGATGCTGATGAAGATATTGAGAAAAGGGACTCTTACTGTTGGTTGGATGTAAATTAGTATAGTTAGTATGGAAACCATTGTGGAAGTTTCTCAGAAAACTAAAATTAGGATTCCCATACCATCCAGCAATTCCACTACTGAGTAATTATACAAAAGAATCATTGGTGTATAAAAGTGATACCTGAACACTACTATTCACAGTAGCAAAGGTGTGGATACAACCTAGGTGTCCATTGATGGAAAAATGACAAAAATGTGGTATACATACAGAATGGAATACTATACAGCCATGAAAAACAATTAATTCATATGATTTGCTACCAATATGGATGGAAATGTCATCATTAAGTGAACTAAACCAAGCACAGAAGGCAAATACCACCTTATTCATATGTGAGAGGTAATAAAGTTTATTAAGGTGATAGAGAGTAGAATGATAGCTATCAGAAGCTGGGAAGGGTGTGTGAGTGGGGAGAGGGATAAAGGGACATTAGTAAATGGGTATGAATATGCAGTTAGGCAGAAGAAATAATATTTCTTATTTTTTTCTTATATTTCTTATTTTAATATTTAATAGCGAAATAGGGTGATTATAGTAAAAATAATATAATTTATATTACAAAATAGCTAGGAGACAGGACTTGAAATGTTTCCAACACATGGAAAAAATAAATACTTGAGATGAAGAATACACTAAGCACTCACACTTCATCATTTCACATTCTATGAGTGTAACAAAATATCATATGTACCCCATAAATATGTACCAATAGTATGTATCAGTTAAAATTTAAAAAACTTAAAAGGTAAAGGGCAGCACCTATGGCTCAAGGAGTAGGATACTGGCCCCATATACCGGAGGTAGCAAATTCAAACCCAGCCCTGGCCAAAAATTGCAAAAAAAAAAAAAAAAAAACCTTAAAAGGTAAAATAAGAAATAACTAGATCTTGATTACATAATTGAAACATAACCATGCTGTGAAAATTTAGTGCATCCCAAGAGCAGAAGAAGTTATTTTCAGTCATGTGAAAATGAGATGACAGTATTAACTTGCAGCCAGTTAAGCATTCATACTACCAAATTATAAACCAATGGTCACTTCCATCTGTATCACTTGAATCATTAATTTCTCCATTATCTGCTGTTAATCAAAGACCTAGTATATCTGCTCACCTCACATCATCTACAATCTAAAACCTATAATTACTGTATGATCAAATGATAATATTTGCATCTAGTTTCATTACTCTAATTTATATTAATCCACATCATTATGGGTTCTGATTCATTTTTGAATTAAGTATAAAGGCACAACTAACAAAAGAGAAGAATGGGTCTCTTTGTTTTGTTTTGTAGAATTGGTGGAAATTATTGTGATAATATAAAGATTAGTAAGGCTCAGAGATTCAAAATTCCATGTCTTTTCAATAGAGCTTGTTGCCAGATTAATTAATTGTGTCAATTTCTATTTTGGCAAAATTATACAATTTCTTCTTGAAAGAATTCTAAAAAGAATTGGCTTTGCTATGAATCGATTTTCTACCTTATAAACAATAAAAGCAATTAAAATTCAAAATCGCATTTTCAGATAGAGTTGTTTGGGAAATGAAATAATTTATTTTACATTTTCACAATCAAAGATTAAACTTTAAGACAATAGTTTCTAAAGAATTCTTCATCAGTAGGGCTACATTTCATCACTGCAACATTGGGTCATTCCTATAAGCACAAAAATGGAATGACCAAACCCTCTAAAATCCCCACACCTACAAAATTGCAAAATTGTTCAAAAACCCATACTTCTTGGGCTGGAGACTTTCCCACAAAATTGTGTTTCATATGTATGATTTAGCTAAAGATAGAAACAGGAAATTTTCCTGAGTGGTTTTGCAAAAAGGTTTTATTTCTCAGATTACGTCAGAAATCAAAACAGAATTAAGAGATAGAAGGGAAAGAACAAAACCCATGTTCATATCATGCTACATTTGAAGTTATCAACATTTATCTTTCACTTTTACTTTTGAAACATTACTGTATCTTTTACCATTAAGTTTATTTCTGATGGAAGCAAGTGCTTACTGCTTACTTTGTCAATTTCCCAGTCTTAGTAATATGTAAAAAAATATGTAATATACTGCTTGTAATATACTATTTCTTTAATAAATAATAGTTTTAATTATCAATATTCTCACCTATTTGTTAGAAATACCTCTCTTCAATTTCATCCAGTGTCTTTAATGGTGATAAAACATCTGTTTATGTATTCAGGACACATTAGTTAAATGGAACATTTGTTTTAATACACACAAATTGAAGAAAATTAATTCCTGAGTATAAAAATGATCGAAGAGGAACGAATGTACCTTTACAATATCAGAACCTTTATGCAGAATTCAATGATGAAATTCTAAATCTTTTATTTATTTATTTATTTATTTATTTTTGCAGTTTTTTTGGCCAGGTCCAAAAAGCCCCACCACTTCTGGTATTTAGGGCTGGTGCCCTACCACTTGAGCCACAACTATCGCTCAAAATTCTAAATCTTTAATGCACATTTGCTTATTCTTTTGCTCATTAATCCAAATCTCCAAATACTATCCTCTATGATAGGCATATCATACTCAAAGAGAAACTGTTTGAAGGATGGGGAATGCTTGCCAAAAACATCATTTGCAAATGCAGACAGTTCAAACATTGCCATACTTGGCTAAGAAGACATCCAAGGATTGGACACATATAATGTTCAGTATTTTTTTTGAGTTAAGGTTGACTTTCCATCTTATCTATGTCAAAAAGAATGTACTTTTATTGGTAAAATTTAATTTTTAATCACTTGATCTCACTAAATAATTGACCTTTTAATAACAAAGGAAATGCATGCCTATTTATGATAAGAAAAAACAAAATTACAGAAAAACTGGTTTTCTTGCTAATTTTCATGTTAATATTGGCCTGAATCCTTATTTTTCCAAGACAAGTCATTAGATTTTCATTTCCACTTTTTAAATTTAACCAAGAAGTAGTGTCAAAAGGCCTTGAAATTATTTTGACTAAAGAGTATCTTCTTTGACTATATTTTAGAAGAAATATCTTTGTTAAAAAATTGAGAATTTATTTTCTATTTTTCATTAAGTAAAAGACTGTATGATGGAAATACAATACTGTGAATAAAATAAAATAGATGCATAAAAAATGATAGTATAATCATAAAAACATTATAATCTCCACAAAAAATAATGCAGGTAGGCCTGGGGTTGGGAGTTGTTGACAGATATTCACAAATTCTGTAAACCAAAAGCTAATAAAGAAATTTCAACACTGGATAAATATCCAAAGAAAAGAATCAGCCGAAAAACTATGTGCACTCCCATTTTCATTTCTACATTATTCATAATAACCAAGATGTGGAAAAAAACTAAGTGTTCATCAATGGATGAGTGTATAAAGAAAATGTTACATACAATGAAATACTATTCAGCCTTTGGAAAAATAAAAAGGAAATCTTGTCATTTTTAATAACATTGATAAATGTGGAAGATATTATGTTCAATAATGTAAACCAGGCTAAGGCAAACAAATAACTCATGATCTGACTTATATGTTGAACCTGCAAACATTAAACTTATGTGAGTAGAGGGTAGAAATAAGGGAGATTTATATAGCATGGTGATTATAGTTAATAACAGTGTCTGGTATTCTTGAATGGCTGAAAATTGCTAAGAGTAAATTTAAGTGTCCTCACTATACAAAAAACTGATGAATATGAGAGGTAATGCATATGTTAATTAGCTCAATTTAGCAATTTCACAATTTATGTAGATATACTTCAAGACATCATACTGTACATGATGAACAGATACAATTTTTGGTAATAAAAATCGATTATATTTTAAAGGTAACATTAGGAAAATAATAGCCTACCCCATAGAGAAACAGGAAGGCTCTTCCAGAATACCAAGAGGCATACAAATTCACCTCTGTGGATTCAGTAGAAATTTACGAAATTGAAGGTCAGAGGAAATTGTGAGGAACAGACTTAAGAATGAAGACTGAGGTTTGGGAATGAATTAGTGATACTACATAATAAAATAAATAGCAAATAAAAATAGTGAGACAACTATAGGAAAATAAAAAAAATGTACAAAAAATGAAATACATTCATTTGGCTTACTTTTATGTTATTGCTTGTTAATACATGTGTGGATGTTCCCTATTGATTCAATTCAAAATTAGAATTTAGGGGAGGCAGAGGCAAGATGGCCAACTGGAGCTAGTATTCCACAGAGGCTCCCATCCAGAAGGAGAGTTAAAGGACACAAGTTTAGTAAGTAAGCCAATGGATTGGAGCTGAGCCAAGAGAGAAGGTTGAAGAACACACATGAACCCAACTGAGGGGAGCTGCAACTCCAAGGGAAAAAACAATAGGTACAAAATCCAAAGTCAAGCAGATGGGAGTCTCTATCCCCATGAGAACAGCTTGCCATATACTCTATACAAACAAGGGAGCAGAGTTCAGATCCCCTTCTATTTTATCCCACATGAAAGACCCTCTAAAATCTGGACCTCCTTCTCTAGAGAGGACTTACAAATGTGCCATGACACTCTCCCACCAGGCATAAAATTGCATTAAACTGTATATATTCTCTACCTGCAATTCTGAACTCCCAGCACTCTCATCCACTCTCACCCTGATGTCTGGAAGCCTGTCCCCCTTGGAGTTCAGATTCTTGGGCATTTTCTCAAGAGGTGTGGACAGGGCATTGGCAGTTGCTGGTCTATGATGACTATGAGGCATGGGAGTAAGTTGAAGATGGTCAAATGAGAGAGAGCCATACAGGAGAGGGAGAGGTGGTGGCCCACAGCACAGAGCAGCAGTGGTGGCTGTGGGAACAATAGGGCTCACACCCCTGGGGATATTATGGAAGGATACTCCCTGACTTTCTGTGCAACCAGAGGAAGCTGGGAATCTACTCTGGTGGCAGCCACTGGTGGAACAGATGGAAAAGCAGGCCCCATGAGTAAAGGGTTTGCCTGAGGTAGTACCAGCCTGGGCAGAGCATGGGGATTAGAATACACATGCACAGAGATGGCATACTCCCAGGGCAGGGCTGAGCCAGGGGACTGCTTTAGAGAGCTTAAGACACACCTGGCCCTCAGTGGATCATAGCTGAGACAAAGGTAGGCAGGAAGAGGCAAAAACTGAAAACAGTGTGAGCTCTAGCTGTGCCTGACCCAACACAGACTGCACTGATACAGACATGCCAGCTTTGGGCAACGGCACAGATTGGGGCTGAGTTGCAGTTACCATCAACTCAAACAGCATCTGATCCACAGAGGAATATAGCCAGGATAGAAACAAATTCTGTGAAGTTGTTTTGTTCTGTCAGCAACATTAATCAGGAGCAGAACTGGAACTGAATTTGAATCGTTCTAGCCTCCAATAAGCACCTGAGGTTGTCAGGCTTCAGTTTCCCCTGCTGGATAGTGGCAGAGAGCAGCACCCTGTCTGAGGAGACATAGATCTTCCTGTGACTCAGGCGGGCACCAACCTCTGGAGCATCTGCTCATTGGAGGGAACTGGGTCACAGACTTGTGTGATTACCAGTGACTTGCTATAACAGAGGTACAAGGTGGGGAAGGAAGCATCAACCATCCCTGACTAATTCATTCCCTGGGTGGGTCCTTCTGACATCACAGAGCTCTGGAGAGAGTTATACTTGAGCTGCCAACAGACCCCTGCTATCTAGTTGCCAGAGACCGTTTGAACACTCCGACCTGACACCAGTGCTGACTGGGACAATTGATTTGGACCTCTTGAACTGGGCCAATCACCCAAGGACTATCCAAAGTGGTGCCCTGGGTATGTGGTTGTGAAAAGTTTGATTTTCCTTTTCCTGTTGTTGTCTGTGGGGGGGGGGGCGGGTGATTTAATGGCTGATATTTCTCCACATCTAAGACTTCAACCCAGAGTACTGATACACTAGAGTAGGTCAGAGACCAGCTAAAACCAAGACAGAGCCATTTAGCCCCACCACACCAAGAAGATCCCCAGTTTCTCAGGCCATAGCACTGTATGGGTCCTTGGCAAAGATCTAGGGGAAAAGGTACAGAAACCAGTCCCAGCTTCTGGGAAAGGGCCTGGTTAATCACTACTCCTGGAGCCCCCAACCCAACTTTACCATATCTGCTCATATAGCCAAATGGTGTAAAATAATCAAGGTGGGGAATTAGCAGAAAAATTCTGGTAACATGAATAAACAGAGTAGATCAACCCCCACAAAGAATGATATGGCAGACACAACTGAAGATCCAATTCCTAAACAGATGGCTGAGATGTCAGAAATCAAATTCAGAATTTGTATTGCAAAGAAGATTAATAGAACAGAGGTAAATTTGGAATTAGAAATTCAAGGAGAATTTCAAAAGTTATCTCAAGAATTCCATGAATTCAAAGACAAAATCACCAAAGATTTTGACACTTTGAGACAAGAATTTACAGCACTCAAAGATCTGAGAAACACAGTAGAATCCCTTAGCAACAAAATGAATTAGAAGAAAGAATTGTGACATTTAAGACAAAGTTTTGAATGCTCCCAAACTCTCAAAAAGGAAGAGAAGTGGACAGCAAAAACGGATCATTCTCTCAGAGAGTGCTTTGATAATTAAAAAAAAAGTAATATTCGCCTTATAGGAATTCCTGAGCAGGACGAAGTGGCTTCAAAAGCACAGAGGCTCTTCTAAATGGGATAATGAAGGAGAACGTTCCAGAAATGTCAAGAGATTCTGAAATTCAGAAAGCAGTTTTAGAACCCCTGCACAACTTAACCCAAATAAGACTTCTCCTGGGCACATTATGATTAACGTCACAAAAGTTAAAATGAAGGAAAAAAATTCTGCAAGCAGCCAGACATAAGAACACCATAACCTACAAAGGGAAGACTATTAGAATGACTGCAGATCTCTCTGCTGAAAACTTTCAAGCTAGAAGAGGGTGGTCATCAACTTTTGATCACCTAAAATAAAATAACTTTCAACCCAGGATCCTGAATCCAGGTAAACTGAGTTTCATTTATGACAGAGAAATTAAATACTTTAACAACATTCACATGTTGAAGAAATTTGCCATAACTAAACCAGCTCTCCAGGATATTCTTAGACGTATTGTCTATGAGGAGCAGTGCAATCCTCCTCCAAAAAAGTAAACTCACTCAGAAACTTTTGATTAATTCCAACTTCTGCAGTGGTGAAAGGATTAAAAAATGTCCACTGGACATTCAAAACACTCAATACCCCAAATTCTACCAGGCTTCTCAATATTCTCAATTAATGTAAATGGCTTAAATTGTCCTCCAAAGAGGCACAGGTTGGCTGACTGGATGCAAAAACTCAGGCCAGGGCGGTGCCTGTGGCTCAATGGGTAGGGTGCCAGCTTCATATACCAAGGGTGGCAGGTTTGAACCTGGCCCCAGCCAAACTGCAACAAAAAAATACCGGGTGTTGTGGTGGGCGCCTGTAGTCCCAGCCACTCAGGAGGCTGAGGCAAGAGACTCGTCTAAGCCCAGGAGTTGGAGGTTGCAGTGAGCTGTGATACCATGGCATTCTATCGAGGGCAATAAAGTGAGAATTTGTCTCAAAAAAAAAATTAATCAAAGAAAAACTCAGGTCAGATATCTGTTTATGCAAGAATCTCATCTCTCCTTAAAAGGATAAATATAGCCTAAGAGTGAAGGGATGGTCATCTATATTTCAGGTAAATGGAAATCATAAAAAAAGCAGGTGTTGCAATTTTATTCACAGATACAATAGGCTTTAAACTACCAAAAATAAGGAACAATAACAATAGTCACTTCATATTTGTTATGGGTAACACTGAACATGATGAGAGTTCAATAATTAATATTTGTGCAATCAACCAGAATTTATCTCCATTTATAAAAGAGAGTCTAACAGACATGAGCAACTTTATTTCCTCCAGCACCATAATAGTCAGACATTTTAACACTCCTTTAGCAGTGTTGAATAGATCCTCCAAAAAGAAGCTAAGCAAAGAAATTTTAGATTTAAACTTAGCTATTCAACTATTGGATTTTACAGACATCTACAGAACATTTCATCCTAACAAAACTGAATGCACATTCTTCTCATTAGCCAATGAAACATACTCCAAAATCAATCACATCTTAGGTCACAGTCTAACATCAGCAAATTTAAAAGAATAGAATTTATTCCTTGTATCTTATTCTACCATCTAGGAATAAAAGTTCAGCTCCATAACAATAGGAATCTGCATACTCATACAAAAACATGGAAACTAAATAACCTTATGCTGAATGACATCTGGGTCATATATGAGATTAACAAGGAAATTACCAAATTTTTGGAACAAAACAACAATAAAAACATAAATTATCAGAACCTCTGGGATAGCACAAAGGCAGTCCTAATTGGGAAATTTATAGCACTGAAAGCATTCCTCAAGAGAATTGAAAGATAGGAAGTTAACAACTTAATGGGACATCTCAAGCAACTGGAGAAGGAAGAACATTCCAACCCCAAAACCAGTAGAAGAAAAGAAGTAACCAACGTTAGAACAGAATTAAATGAAATTGAAAACAAAAAAACTATACAACAGATCAATAAATAAAAAGTTGATTTTTTGAAAAGGTCAATACAATAGATAAACCTTTGGCTAACCTAACCAGGAAAAAAAGAGTAAAATCTCTAATTTCAATCAGATATGGTAAAGATGAAATAAAAATAGACTCCTCAGAAATTCAAAAAATCCTTAACAAATAGTAAAAGAAACTCTATTCTCAGAAATACGAAAATCTGAAGGAAATAGATCAATACTTGGAAGCATGCCACTTCACTAGACTTAGCCAGAATGAAGAGGAAATGTTGAACAGGCCTATATCAAATTCAGAAATAGCATAACTATACAAAATCTCCCTAAAAGGAAAAGTCTGGGACCAGATGGCTTCACGTCAGAATTCAACCAAACCTTTAAAGAGGAACTAGTACCTATATTACTCAACCTTTTCCAGAATATAGAAAAAGAAGGAATACTACCCAGCATATTCTATCAAGCAAACATCACCTTGATCCCCAAACCAGGAAAAGACCCAACAAGAAAAGAAAATTATAGGCCAATATCACTAATGAATATTGATTCAAAAATAGTCAACAAGAACGTAGCAAACAGAATCCAGCAACACATCAAACAAATTATACACCATGTCCAAGTGGGTTTATTCCAGGGTCTCAAGGCTGGTTCAATATACATAAATCTACAAATATAATTCATCAAATAAACAAATTAAAAAACAAAGACCATATGATTTTCTTAATTGATGCAGAAAAAGCTTTTGAGAATATCCAACATCCTTTCATGATCAGAACACTTAAGATAATGGGTATACATGGGACATTTCTTAAACTGATAGGGGCCATCTACAGCAAACCCACAGCCAATATCATATTGAATGGAATTAAATTGAAATCATTTACACTCAGATCAGGAACCAGGCAAGGTTCCCTATTGTCTCCACTGCTTTTTAACATTGTAATGGAAGTCTTACCCATTGCAATTAGGCAAGAAAAGGCAATCAAGGGTATCCACATAGGGTCAGACGAGATAAAACATTCACTCTTCACAGATGATATGATTGTATATCTGGAATCCACTAGGGATTATACTACAAAACTCTTAGATGTGATCAAGGAATACAGCCCCATCTCAGGTTACAAAATCAATACTCATAAATCTGTAGCCTTTGTATGTACCAACAATAGTCATGCCAAAAAAACAGTCAAGGACTTCAAAGAAGATGAAATATTTGGGAATTTACTTAATAAAGGATGTGAATGATCTCTATAAAGAGAAATGTGAAACTCTAATTGTTAACAAATGGAAAATCCTACCATGCTCATGGCTGGGAAAATCAACATTGTTAAAATGTCCATACTACCAAAGCAATATACAATTTTAATGCAATTTCTATTAAAGCTCCATTGTCAGGGTGGCTCCTGTTGCTCAGTGAGTAGGACGCTGGCCCCATATACCGAAGATAGCAGATTCAAACCCGGCCTTGGCCAAACTGCAAAACAAAAAAATAGCTGGGCTTGTGGCGGATGCCTGTAGTCCCAGCTACTCAAGAGACTGAGGCAAGAGAATCACCTAAGCCCAGGAGTTGGAGGTTGCTGGGAGCTGTGTGACGCCATGGCACTCTACCAAGGGTGATAAAGTGAGACTCTGTCTCTACTAAAAAACAAACAAACAAACAAAAAACCCTCCATTGTCATACTTTAAAGATCTCAAGAAAATAATACTTCATTTTATATGGAACCAGAAAAAACCCCGAAGAGCCAAGATATTACTCAGAAATAAAAACAAAGCAGGAGGAATAATGCTACCAGACCTGAGCCTGCATTATACATCGATAGTGATCAAAACAGCATGGTACTGGCACAAAAACAGAGAGGTAGATGTTTGGAACAGAATAGAGAACCAAGAGATGAATCCAACTACTTACCCTTATTTGATCTTTGACAAGCCAATTAAAAACATTCAATGGAGAAAAGATTCCCTATTTAACAAATAGGTGCTAGATGAACTGGCTGTTGACCTGTAGAAGACTGAAACTCGACCCACACCTTTCACCATTAACTAAGTACAATAGCCTCTCACTGGATTAAATATTTAAACTTAAGACATGAAAGTATAAAAATACTAGAAGAAAGTGCAGGAAAACATTGACGAAATTGGTCTGGGTGAATATTTTATGAGGAGGACCAGAAGCAACACCAGAAATACATTACTGGGACCTGATAAAACTAAAAGACTTATGCACAGCCAAGAACACAGTAGGTAAATCAAGTGGCAGTCCTCAGAATGGGAGGATATTTGCAGGTTATGTCTCCAATAAAATTTTAATAACCAGAATTCACAGAGAACTCAAATGTATTAGCAAGAAAAGAACAAATGATCTCATCTCAGGGTGGGCAAGGGACTTGAAGAGAAACTTCTCTGAAGAAGAGGGGTGCATGACCTACAGACATATGAAAAAATGCTCATCATCCTTAATCATCAGAGAAATGCAAATCAAAACTACTTTGAGATATCATCTAACTCCAGTAAGATTAGCCCACATAACAAAATCCCAGAACCAGAGATGTTGGCGTGACTGTGGAGAAAAGAGAACACTTCTACACTGCTGGTGGGAATGCAAACTAATACGTTCCTTTTGGAAAGATGTTTAGAGAACATTTAGGGATTTAAAAATAGATCTATCATTGATCCTACAATTCCTCTACTAGGTATATATCCAGAAGACATAAAATCACATTATAACAAAGATATTTGTACCAGAATGTTTATTGCAGCCCGATTCATAATTGCTAAGTAATGGAAGAAGCCCAAGTTCCCATCAACCCATGAGTGGATTGATATATTGTGGTATATGTACACTATGAAATATTATGCAGCCTTAAAGAAAGATGGAGCCTTTACCTCTTTCATGTTTACATGGATAGAGCTGGAACATATTCTTCCTTGCAAAGTATCTCAAGAATGGAAGAAAAGTATCCAATGTACTCTGCCCTACTATGAAACCAATTTATAGCTTTCTTA
>CAUYON010184616.1:0-38172 GCA_963573935.1 Arctocebus calabarensis
CACCATTTGTTAAATAGGGAATCTGTACCCCACTGAATGTTCTTCATTGGCTTGTCAAAGATCAAATAGCGGTAAGTAGCTGGGTTCATCTCTTGGTTCTCTATTCTGTTCCATACATCCATCTCTCTGTGGGTGCCTGTAGTCCCAGCTACTTGGGGAGGCAGAGGCAGGAGACTCGCTTGAGCCCAGGAATTGGAGGTTGCTGTGAGCTGTAATGCACAACACTCTACCCAGGGCGACAGCTTGAGGCTCTGTCTCAAAAAAAAAAAAAAAAGAGATGAACATATTCTTTTAAATGGTTAATATATTTTATTTTGTGCAGCAATAGACTTCTTGGTTTATCCCCCGCCCCCTTTTCTCTAAGCCAAAAGAATTGCGCAAATGTCCCTGTGTAGGTCTTCTGCAGACCTTGGCTTTCCCTGTGCTGCAAGGCGGGCTGGTAACCACTAGAGGGGAGGAGACAGCCGGATTTATTGAAGGCTTCACCGCGGAGACTGACGGTGGAGAAGCTGTTAGAGGGTGGGGTGCCAAGAAGAAGGGTTTAAGTGCATTACAAAGGTTTGCAAAAATAGAAAAAGAAAATAGGCTTCTTCATGTATGCAAGAAATTTGTTTCTAATAACTTAGAACTGACTGGGAAGCTGGTTAGAATGTTGGAGTGTGCTTACCTGTTAACCCATAGTCTTAAGCATTAGCAAGATGATCTATGAAATCAGAGTTAACCCTTATGAAAACAAATGGCTCTCTCCGTAGGACTCTAGCTAATGCACATGCATGTTTGGAGGAGAGGCTATCGGGGAAGGATGAGGAAGGGAATCAAGGATGATTTGGCTGTTGGAGGTAAAGTGAAAACTCAGCATACAGCTCATTTTTCTAAGGTGTCCCAATGTGTGTCTCCTCCCCGCCCCCCGCCCATTCTCACCTCTTTAAATCCCCTTATTCTATGGCTAAGAGGAGGAATGGAGGAGGAGACATCATGGAAAGTTAAATATGGACGTAATAAACAAAGAAAGAGAGGGTTGAGTGAGAGAAATTTTGTTTAAGCTTCCCGAACATTCCTAAATACAATATCCTAATACATGTAACTTAAATTTAAAAAAAAAAAAAAAAGATCATCCAGGATTAAGGAGTAACCACACATATCATGTGAGCACTACTCTCTTGATTTTTAAAATCCAGCTTGATCTTTTCAATCTGTTAATTTTTTTCTTGAAAAAAGAGAATATACTTAATATTAGTATTGTTAAAGTGCTATAACGTAGAACTGGAGGTTGTTCTATGTACTCTCCTGAGTGTAATTGCACTAAGATCATTCGGTTTCCATTTAGAAAGCCAGTGGCAATTACTGGAATACAATGTATCATGCATTTGCTCACTGGATATAAAACGTATATACTAATTCGCAATAAAATGTAACAGCTGTCAGTGCATTTTCTGCTCTGTTACTTCAATAAATTGGAACTCTGACTAGAAAATGGGAATATTGCATTTTTACACACTCTGTAATGTGTTTGCTTTTTGCAAATACAATTTATTTTTTTCATGACAAAAATTGTGGTTTGTTATTACTGCTAGTGGATAAATATTCCTATATCAGAGTGAATTACATATGGTATCTGTAAAGAAGTAGTAATATTTTCTGCTTTTTATTGTAGCCTGTCTCCAGTCAACAAAATACACTTAACCTACTTCTGTCACACACTGGGGGTGTGTGTGTGTTTTCGTTGTAAAGGCTGTGTGTTGGGGGTAGGGAAAGGAAGTGGAAGTTTATTTTTTACCCTATATTCTCACGTGTCTGGGTTGATCATTAACATTTATTCCCAGATACTATCATTTCCTTCAGAGCTTATTTTTGTTTAAGTTTCAAACCTCTTCTTTCATACATTTGCTAATCAGGCTTCTTTAGAACAGGAAGCAGTGTCTCTGAGTTTTATTTAAAATAAAATGCCTGCACATTTCTGTAATTTTGTTACTTGAGGTCAGACTTTTCACAGATAATTAGCCTTTTACACACTGTGAAATCAACCTGCATTGGTTATTTGGCTAGACTCTTTGCTTCTGTTCTTTATTTCCCAGAAGGTTAACGTGCTGAAAATCTAGCTTCAAGCTCATAGGACTGTCTCTTTGTGTTGCTAATTATCCCGTTGCATAATTATTAATATCAGGAGCAGGAAGAGGAAACAAGCACACCAAATCGTCATGAATGCTGGTGTTCTGGCAGGAAGCAAGCCCTGCATTAATAAAATGTGCCTGTGCCAATATCACAGGAGATAGGAACGTTCCTTGTTAAGGATCATTTATTAACTGAGATCATCTTTTAGTTCGCCTTGGGGTAATGACTAATGTCAATGGCAAATTTCACAGTTGTCTAGAGAAATGAATTAAATTTGTAATAAAAAGCCCTTCGGCTTGTTGTACATGTTCATTTATTGGAGTAGTTGAACTAGGAGAACTGTAAGGCAACGAAGAACATCGGCTTAATTTTCCTTACATATAATAGTGACCTTTAGCTCCATATTGAAAAAGTTACCTATTATGGACTGGTAAATTAAATGAGAAGTTCCTCTAATGCAAAATAAACTAGGTGACTGAGCTAAGTTAAATGGCCTTTGAGCCTTTAAGATTCGTGGTGGAAAAATAGTCTCTCTTTTTTAATATGACTTTTCTATTTAAGCCATCATAAAGTAAGTCACTTGACATAAAAGCAAAAGAATAAGATAATTCATAGTGAGATTCCGTAGAATCATACCTACTTGTTTCACTACGAGTCTTTTGGACAGTTTCATTTTGTGGTCTGATGCAGTGTTTTTAAAAATGTTGTTTTAACGTGCCTTAATTCTAAATATACAGCGTGTTTTTTTATTTACTTGGCATAGCATGATGTTACTGTAATTATTTATAGAAGTTTTTGTGTTGCTTTATGTAGTTAAGGAAAAGCATATTTCCCAGGAGGAAGAACAATTACACCACTGTCTCTTTTTCTGTTTTAGAAAGACTAATTCCGGATTCCTTTTCTGAGAGGGAATTGGACTTGGAAAACGATAATTACTTTTAAAACAAGCATGATGACCAAGCATGGTATTCTCATTTTATAATAGAAAATATAGAAGTGCCAGTCTCCTTATGCAATCTGTTGTCAATACCGTAGTGCACTCAAAACAAATTATCCTAATCAAGGCATCAGCCCAGCAAAGGCCAGTAAGTGAAAAATGAACACTATTTTCCATGAATAAAGACAAATGCAACATTTATATAATTCAAAAATCTATAATTTTTTTTTCAGAGAGGTAAATTTTAATCACGTATTTTAAAACTTAAAAACAAGGTCTCTATATTTTGACGTTTAAATCATATTAGTGAAACCTAGTCAGGGGCCTGCAAAAAAAGCTTTATTCCCATTTACAATGGGACAAACCGTACTCAGAAAAATACACATACGGGCACTATGTACTACTGTCACCCTAGACATGCTGCTGAAGATGAATAGAAATGTCCAGGGGACCCATGGAAGACAAAAACAATAATGAAAAGTAGCAATCCGAATCCTAATCTAAGGTGCCTTCCTTTGTAAACACACAGGAAAAATGCGTGCCTGCAGCTCATTCCTTCCAAAATGATAGGTTTCTAGAGTAAGATACATGCTTAATTTTTCTCAATTTTAATTACTTTTTCAGTCACTTACCTTCACATGTCCCCTGTTAACCTAACATTCTATCTTTGTTTTGCCAGCCATTGCATTATCCGCAAATGGGTGGAGTTGCCCCCAAATTATTTTGTGTCTCTGGCTTGTTGGGTGTGCTCTAGGGTGTACTGTGTGCTTATTCATGACGTAGGAGCACCTCGGAAATTTGGACATCTTTCTCTCCTTAATGCAGATGCTCACAGCATTCTAATCAGGCCAGGAAAAGAGTTCCCAGTCCCCTTTTACCCACTCTCTCACCTCAGCCCTTTTCAGCATGTAACCTTATTCTCTGTGGGATTACTTGGATGAAAACCAATTAGGGAGCAGCTCGCAATATAAATGCATACAGATTACTGCAGATTGAACATTGCCCATGCCAAGCCATCGTAGAGTATAGAATGCCCTGAATGGGATAAATATTTAAGAATTGGAAGGAAATGGATGCAAAATATTGAGAAAAGACTGTGAATGCCAAATCAGGACTAATAAAATATATAAAAAGTATCGACTGCCTTCCACCCCACCTCCCTCTGCCTTCCTGCTCTCTGTTCTTTGTGGAGATATGCCCACAGGCCTCCTGAAGTGAGTTCTCCTTTGCTAATCCTCCCACAATGGTCCACATGAGTTTCTGAGGGGTTCGCCATGCCCTTCTTTCTATGACTGTCAATTCCTGTCTAATAAGCCAGTCTCCCACCCTGCCTCATTCTCAGGCGGGGAGGGGATAGCTGTCTCAAAGGCCTGGACAGCTCTAAGAATTACTGAATGGGCAAATCAGTATTTAGCGACCATGCTTTTCAGCGTGCTTATTGGAATAAGTGCAGTAAAGAACAGCACTGAGGGAAGATTTATAAAAATCCTCCAGTCAGGGCTGTTGGGACATGGTATCAAAGGCTGATTTGGATTCTCAGTGCAATTACAAACGAAGTTAATAATTAATATTATATGTGAACCTTCCATTGATAGAGTGATGGTGGCCAGCTTCGAAGTTTTGTTTTGGTTTGTTTTGTTTTCCCTGTACCAGAAGGAGTAAAGGGGTTTCTCTTTTTTCTTTCCACATCTCCCTCACTATAATCCTCTTTAGATCCTCTCTCTCTCTCTCTCTCTCTCTCTTTTCTCTTTCATTATGTAGAATATATTGATAGATGGCAAGCCAAAAACATGAAGTTAAACCAGTACTTTTTCGTTAAGTATTCAGACCTTGTTTTTTCACCCTTGGTCCTGTCTTCCCAATAATTTTACTCATGCTGACTTTTTATGCTTAATCAGATGGCAGGAATCCTTCCTGGACTTCACGCAGACTATGTACTTTTTGCACATCACATTCGCCTTAAAAGGATCCAGATTTCATGATCCCGGGTATACAGTTAAATGAGTCACTGTGCATAATTAATCATCACCATTATTCACTCAGTTCTTTCCATTGACCCTTTGTGAGAAGTCCAGTCATTCACACATCAGGTACTGGGGGGTGTTGGTAGAAGGGATAGGAACATTCTACAGACCTTGGCAGAAGATTGGTGTGACCTCTTTGGAACTTTTTTGTCTTCTCTGCCTCTCAGTTTCTACCTGTGGCTCCATTTGGTGGATTTCAAGACAAAATGCTTTCCAGGGGCTTAAAATCCCTGAGTATTTTAAATCAGAATTCAAGAAGTAAAAGAAAAATATCGTCTACTTTTTTTGGTACATTGTAATATTAAAATGACATTCATAAAGAAGTTGTTTTCCTGGAGAATAGAGCTTTGTGACAGATGATCAATGTATAAAGGAAATACTGGATTCATAGACACGAAGTATACGTTGTTGGTTTTTTTCCCTACTCTATTCCTCCACCACATACTCCTTCCCATTGCTCACATCAGCCTTTTAATCATTGCCTAGAAGACACTGTGGGAAGGATCTGGGTCCTAGAATAGGCTTTCTGCATTCAAATTTCTAACTCTGCTGTGAACTCTGTGTGTCCTTGGGCAAATTCCTGGACTTCTCTGTGCCTTCACTGTTTCTGACATTAAAACAAAAAAAAAAGAAAGAAAGAAAAGAAAAAAGGAAAGGAACGTAGTTCTTAATATATAAAGTATTTTTAAGACTACAAAAAAGGTGCTCAGAACAGTTCCAGGCACAAAATAAGTACGTGACACATGTACTCTTGTTGTCATTGCCAAAGAGAAACAAAGGACAGATGACTTTTGTTATTTAAACTTTAGGCATAAGCTACAGTCCATGGAATAGTGTAATAAAAGTAAGAAAGAGTTTTAGATATTAAAGGAGACAAGTGAAATTTATTAAATAGTTATATTTAATGTAGATATTACTTAAGTTAATCAAGTGGAAGCTATAAAAATCAATTAACATTTTTAATGAGGTAGAGATGATACTAAATAGTTAATCACAAAAAAACTGACTTGTAGAATATAGTAATGAGAAATGCAGTATTGGGGGAAGGGAAAATCATACTCATATGGAAACATATTTAATGCGACACATATAAGTCCTATAAGAATACCACTAAAAACAATGGCAGGACATCAAGAGAAATTGGACAAAAGGGAGACACATATTGTATTTCCTGTCATATAAAATTGAACTTAGAAATACTATTAATTATTTCAAGTGAATTTATAAATGTAATTAACTATAATAAAACAACAAAAATAAAAATGTTACCAGATTATTCTAAGATTAAGAATTATAAAATTGATTTTAAGAATACATTTAGAAAAAAATGAAATAAAAATTTGAAGCTAAAGAATCAGGATGTGGGTCTAACATTGTCAGCTATGAGAGTATATCATAAAGCTATAATACACTAAACAGTGCTGTAGCAGAGAAAGTAGAACAAAGAGCAATACAATGCTTTAGATAATTCAGAAACAGGTTAAATTCATAATTTAATTTAGTTGCACTTTATAATTTCAATCACTGAACTGGAATAACTTAATTATTTGTTTCCTATAGGAATATGGGCAAACAACATGAGTTAACAATACATAAATGAAGAAGTCAAAAGTCAATAAGGATGCAAAAAGAAGCTGCAATATCTTGATTTTCCATATCAAAATTAAAAACAAATAAAACAACTAAAAACTTTCCAGGTTGCCAAGGGTATAAGAACACAATGCCTCTCTACAGTTCTGATGTGAATATAAATTTAAAAGGTCTTTAGTAAGGCAATTCAGCAATACGCATCAGCAATTTCAATATAAATTCTTTATTTAAAAGAATATATATTATTAATATATTATTATATTAAAAAATATTTATTCTGTTTGACAGAATATTTCCACTTTTAAGAATTTATCCTGTAAAAAATCCTTAGAGATATAAACAAAATATCATTAGTGGATTAATTTCAATTATTAAATAAGAATTAATTTCAATAATTTAAATTAAGAAAATCATATACATTAGCAGCTATCAGGTATTTTTAAAAGCATAACATTCTTACAAGTTGACTTGCAAGTGGTGACCATTCAAACAACGTCATAGCACAATATTCGTACAATACATGGGAAATTTTTACAATAAATCAGTGACCCTAAATGGCTGATTTTTTTAAAAAGCATGCAATTTAATCTCAATTCTTTAAAAATAAAAGGCATATATGGATAGAGAAAAACTATTAGAAGACTGGAAACTAAAATGTTTGTTTTTTTCCTGTATGTACAATGGAATTATTATTATTTTTTTATTGAATCATAGCTGTGTACATTAGTTCAATCATGGGGTACAGTGTGGGGGCTTCACATGCAATCTGAGATATTTTTATCCACCTGATTGACATAACAGTCATGTGATTTTCTCGTTTACTTTGTGAAAACATTTTTGATTCGTATTTAGAAGTTTTCTCCTGACCCTTCAAATATGTACTACACATGTGATCTCACCTTTTGTCCCATCTCCCCCCACCCTCTCCCTCCCTTTCCCTCCCTCTCCCCTTTCCCCGTCTTCCTGTGCAATAAATGGGTTGTAGCCTTCACTTGAACGATAAAGATTATTTTTGCTGTCTTCTGGTGCTTTTCTGACTTTTGTTGATTTTCTACAATAAATATATTTTATGTTTAGGAGCTGTTTTAAATGGAGACTCTGTAGTATTCTGATTTGAGTGCAAGACAGAAGTATGGATTGTGATAATCCTATGATAGTATATTTGTGCTTCTGGGTCCTAATGGTTATTAATTTCTAGAATAGCAAGACTGTTCTTGCCTTGGCATCTTTTCATAGTCTGTTTCCTCTTCCAGGAAAAATATTTTCACATCTACCTTCTTTCTCAAGACCTCTGGGAGATTCATGTCCTTTGCACACCCATTAACATATAACTTCCTTAGAGAGGATTATCCTCTCACTTCACTAGTACAAACCAAAACTTGGTTCATTTTGTTTATAAACTGACATTTATTTATTTATTTATTTATTTATTTATTTTGAGACAGAGTCTCACCTGCTCACTCTCAGTAGAGTGCCGTGGTGTCTTGGCTCACATCAACCTCAGACTCCTGGGCTCAGGGATCCTCTTGCCTCAGCCTCCCAAGCAGCTAGGATTATAGGTGCCTGCCACAACACCTGGCTGTTTTTTAGATCCGGGTATTGCTCTTGTTCAGGCTGGTCTCGAACTCATGAGCTCAGGCAATCCACCCTCTTCGGCTTCCCAAATGCTGGGATTACAGGCATGAGCCACCGTGCCCGGCTATAAACTGACATTTGAATTACACATTAGTGTTCCCTTGTATACCATCTGTCCTCCACAGCAGACCATAGGTTTCCTTGGGAAATAGTCCCTGAAAATGTGCTCATCCCCATACACTTAATAACTACATAAAGACTGGTTACAAGGTGGTGTTCGAAAATAGTTGTCACCTTACAGAATGACTAAATCAGCACAACACCATGGCTAGATTATTTATTCCTGCTAATCTTCGATATTGTCATCTTGAGAATCAGAATATTACTTTCTTTATAAGGCTGTTACAAGACTACACGAGATAATATTTACAAAGTACTTAGACAATGATGACTACTAGTATTAAACTCATATGTATGAATATTTTATTTACATGACAATAATGATTATAATAAAGCAGAATGTTTAAAGGATTTATAAATTAAAATTTTTTTAAAAGCCCACAAAGTTTAGGCATATCTTAGAGTAGTTTGCCTTTGACAAGGTGGGATTGGGTATAAGATGGAAATAGGCAAGTTGGATCACTACCTTGATATCTGAATCATCTCACTCCAACTGTGAGAACCAGAGTTTCCACAATTGTCCATTCACTTGCTTAATTCCAGGGGATGCAAAAAGTGGCATCAAATTGTCAACTCTTGGGTAAACCACTTTACCAACTAGAGTACAGAACCCATGTATAGCTCTCTTTCATTTTATAAATTTCACTCATGTTCAAAGTTACTTAGGTAAGCACCATGTTTTCCCATCGCTGTCAGTGGGATTGTTTTGTACAGAATGATTTATGACTGGAATCATACAATAAATAACATTTACAAATTAGTCTCTGTCACTTACTAATAAATATTTAATATTCTCTCACATCATTTTAAGGCTGGAAGGTCCATTTCCCTTGATGCTAAATAACAAATATCCCACCATACATATATACCATGGTTTGTTTAATTATTCATCTATGGAAGAAAATCTCAGTTGCTTCCAGTTTGGGTTGATTATGAATATAAACATTTATGTGCAGGTTTTTGTGTGGACATGTTCTCTCATAAGTTGGATAAATACCTAGGAACTTGATTGCAGGATCCTGCGGAAAGACTATGTTTAGATTTGTAAGAAATTGCAAACTATCTTCCAAAGGAACTGTACAATTGCATTTCCACCAACAAAGAGTAAGATCTCCATATTTTTGCTGCCATTTGATATTTTCATTGGTTGGAATTTGGTTCTTTCTAAGGTGTATTTTTATATCACTGTTTTATCTGCAATGATTTAATGACAATTGACTTTTATCATATTTTCATAAGTATATTTATTGTCATGTCTTAGGTGAGGTGTCTGTGGAGAGCTTTTGCTCATTTTAAAAAATTGGATTGTTGGCTTCTTATGTTGAGCTTTAAGGTCCCTTGTATATTTTTTATACATCCAAGTCCTTCAGAAGATATGTGTTTTGGAAATACTTAGAGTTCATTGATTGTTTCTCTGAACAGAGCATAGTTTTTTAATATTTTAATAAAGTCCAACTTACCATTTTTCCCATGAATTGTACTTTCTGTGAGTGTCTAAAATATCATCATCAAACCCAAGATCACATAGATTTTCTGTTTTCCTCTATAAGTTTTATAATGTTGCATTTTACATTTAAATATATGTTGCACGTGAATTAATATTTGCCAAAGGTATAAGGTCTGTATCTAGATTCAGCAGTGTTTATTAGAAACAATGTTTTTTCTCCTTTATCAAAGTTTAGTTGCTTATATTTGCCTGCGTCTATTTCTGGTATTTCTATTTGTACACTTTGTGTTTCTATTTTTTACAAATACCATGCTGTTTTAATTATTATAGCTTTTTAGACAATCTAGATGTTGAGTATTATGGGTCTTTTGCCATTTTTCAGGGCTGTATTGCTTATTCTAAGTCTTTTGCCTTTTGTGTCAACCTTACAATCAGATTGCTGATATCCACAAAATAGCTTCCTGGAATTTTAATGAAGACTGTTAAATTTGCAGATCAAGTGGGAAGAATTGACATGTTGCCATATCATTGAGTTTTGTGTTGGGTTTTGTGTTTCACGGACATGTGATATCTTACCATGTATTTAAATCTTTGATTTCCTCTATTAGAATGTTGTAGTTGTGCACATACAGATCTCATACCTATTTTGTTAGATGTATACCTATGTATTTCTTTCTCTCTCTCTCCCTCTTTTTTTTTTTTTTTTGGATCTATTATATAGCACTTTTGTGTTATTTTCAAACTCCAGCTGTTGATTGGTGGCATGCAAAGAACAATTTACTTTTGTATAGTAAGCTTGCATCATGCAACTTTACTATCCTCTCATATTAGGAGGCTTTTTCCTTTTTCCTTATTCTTTTTAAAACCGCTCTTTGGTATTTTCTACATAGATAATTATATCATCTCTGAATAAACACAGTATAACCTATTCCTTTTCATGCATATGTATTTTCTTTCCTTTCCTGTCTTCTTATTCAGATAATTAAGACTTTCACTACACTGTTGAATAGCAATGGCGAGAGAGAACATCACTGCCTTGGTCATGCTGGGGGAGGGGGAAGTGCCCAGTTTTTTACCACTGATTGTGACTCTACCTGTACATTTTGTTAGATGTTCTTTATTAAGTTGAGTATGTTCCCTTGAATTCCTTGTTGCTCCAAGTTTTTGTCATAGTGAATGTTTATTTTTAAAGTAGTTTTTCTCGGGCCACTACATTTTTTTTTTCTAATTTGTTTCTTTTGTTTTTCGAGCTAAAATTCATCATTTAGGAAGCCTTCTGAAGATAAGACATGTATTCGTCTTTCCAGCTATTTCTGAACACTATCAGCCATTTCAAGATTTATATGAATTAAGTGCTTATTTTCTTTCTCATATGTCATTTTTCTAAGAAGGCTTTAGTTTTCTTATCCATAAAGTGGTACAGTGAAATGCCATACCTCATAGAGTTGCAGAGAGAAACAAAAGGGCAAACAGGTATGAAGCCATCAGAAGAGTGAGCGATGTACAGAAACTGCTCAGTTCGTATTTCTCATTCCTATCATTATGGTTTCAAACATCATAATGGTTATTACTTAGTGAGTTTAGGGTTTAGCACACTTTGATCAGTAGTGAACTGTAAGATGGTGGTCTCTCTGAGGAAAAGTGCACTTGTGGGGAGAAGAGAGGATGAGCCCCAGGCACAGAACGAGAAGTTGGAGGGCACGCAACGCAAATGGAATATTGCAGAAGTTTGTCCATGTTTGTTTCTGGAGTAGAGTCTCCACTTCTTCCTTGCTCCTTTGGATCCCTGCTCCTATATCCTGGGACACAAGTGTGTGTCATTACTATTAACCTTCAGTTATAATAAAGGCTTTGCCTTATCCACAGAACCCAATTTTTCTTCCTTGTGTTTGTCTTCCCTTGGAATGAAAATGATATTCAAGTTCCAAACTAACTTGTGGGACATGAACTTTCAGTAAGTCTAAGATTGAGGCCAAGGAAATTAAAGCAAAATCCTTGACCAACAAGGACTGGCTTCTCAACTGTCAAGCAAAACAAATACGACACTTCAATTGCAACTCTCTCACTCAGAGGACATGTTTTCATTTCATGTTATGTCCTGGGCTTTGTTATAATCCTATTCATCTGATTATTTTGTGCTTTTGAATGCACTGTTTAGTGAATTTGATGCATTCTGGGACAGTCTTACTAACTTAAAATACAGCAAGGCAAACAAGGATATAAGAAAAGTCTAAGGAAGAACTTGGATGACCAATGTGGATCAAGTTGTTTTAAATTCTGAGAAGCTAGTCACATTTTGGCAAGTTTAGTATTTTTCCAACTATTTTAAGTTAGATTTCACCTGTTCTTTTTTCCCTCTTATGTGCACAAACTCTAGTGGGACTGATGTCATTTCCACAATTCGGGGTCTCCCATTAGGGAAGTGCAACAGTTCTTACATTGATAAAAGGAAGAATGAAAACAAGCTGCCACCTACAGCCCAGCTGGGATTTGTCCTGAATGATATTACACTACTTTATACTCATGATATCTTTCCAATTACAGTCGTTATTTTCATCCAGCAAAGCAATGAAAAGGAAAGCAAAGCAGAATACTTGTTGGCTATGATCCATAAATTAAAAAAATAAAATAAAAATGGAAGAAAACTAAAGCTGTGGTTAGTATATGAAAAATTGAAACACAGTATTGTAAACTTTAACATTTTGCATAAATTTATAATTAATGAAAAACAGATCTACAAATCAATTGATCCATTATTCTTCTCATTTAGTCTATCATTTCTTTTTACTAAACATGTTTTTTATTTTTTCAAATTAATTGTGAGGGTACGATTTGTAGGTTACATTGTTCTCACTTCCAGGACAAAGTTCCATTTGTAGAAGAGCCCCTCACCCAGGGGGCGTGCTATATACCCCCACAATGTGCACATTAGGTGAGATCCCGCCTCATGCCCTCCCTCCTTCTGCCATACGTCCTCCCCACCCCCGCCCCGCTTCCCTCTACCCCCTAACTGGACTATATTAGTGTTTTATTGTTCTTATGAGCACGTGATTGTTTATATATTGATTTCATATTAGTATGGAGTACAAAGGATATTTATTTTTCCATTCTTGCGATACTTTACTAAGAAGAATGTATTTCAACTCCATCTAGGTAAATGTAAATAGTCCATCTTTCAAATTGTGCTAAAAAAGCTGCTAAAAAAGCTGAAGAAGAGATTCAAAATTTCTTATCTTACACTATCCCAGACTTATTAGCCAGACTTCTACTACAAAACAGAAAAAGACTACATATCTTGCTGCTAAATATCCAATTATCATTTAAAAATTTGAAATATTAATTTGTCTGTAATATTCATATATATTACATTCTTTCTATTGACTAAATTGTTAAATAAAGCTCAGTCCCTTGAAAGGGTAAAGTGTAGATGAATTTCTACTTGCCTGAGACTAAATGTTTGTGCCACCAATTAGTTGCCGTGGTCAGAAAAATATACAACTTCTCTAAGCCTTAAATCTTTTCATCCATTGTAACACTGGGACACATGACACCTACCTTGTAGTTTTGTTGTGATAATTACGGGAAATAATTCACATAGAATGCTCAGAATCATGTCTTCTGCACAGTAAGTCCTCCCTAAACATTTTTATAAAGATAGAACCAAATTTAGTACCCTAAGCTTTATACAATTCTCTATGTCCTATATTTTGTCCCTGGAGGACTCAAGAGAAAGCCTAGTTTCTTTATTTTTCTTTCTGAATTTTTGCTTGGATTTAATTTCCTTTTCAGACCAAATTAGGGTTTGTTTAGTGCAGAACCACACAACATCAGATGGATTTTCTTTGGAGCAATTGAAACTTCATGTGCAGCAGCCTTTGTTCTGAATGTGATAATAAAACGTGAAGAGTTATGTTCAGGTGGAAGTAGGGCAGGGCTACCTTTTAGGGATTAAAAACAACAACAGAAAATAAATGCCCCAAATTTCTTTGCACTATTTTAGATGCGGAAAGAAATCTCAAAAATGTCTATCTTAGATCATTTTTAAAACACCAGTTCTACAAAGAGGTGAGCGATGCCACCTGCATGCTTTTGCTTCCAAAATCATTCAAGGCCCAATCAATGTATTCCAGGTTTTGTAAACTGGCTGTATTTTATAACATCAAGTCGTGTACCAGGTCACCACTGATTGGTTATGATCTCACTTTATTATCCATAAGATAATTTTAAAGAGTCATGTTTGTGCCTTACTTCATGAGATACACATTAGGAATTATATAAGAAAAATAAAATTGAAATGTCATAAAACATTTTATAGTTCACCATTGTTCACTAATGAGTAAGTGATTTTTATGATAACATGCTTACTTTTATATTAATTAAATCTGGTAAACTAAAAATAAAATATCAAGATCCAATTATTTTTCCCAATGTTAATGAAGCTAGGTCTCTTTGGAGCTGATCTAAACCACTCTCTTATACTATCTACACAAAGCTAGACACACAACTGAAACATACGGCATGTTGATAATATGTAAGGGGTGTTTCCTTAAAAAAAATGTAGACACAAAGGAGAAAGGGTTCATGCATTTGCCTTAAATCACTGTATATGTTTTGTGAGTGTGTGAGTCCATGCTCTCTCGTGCACACACACGCACATACTCACACTCACACACACATACTCATCTGTATTCTTAGGAAGGCACAAATATGGCTACTATGTAACTGTTACTTAATGAACATTTTCTGAATGCACTGCATGCAATTATTATCGGTATTATGTTTCACATTTCTCTAAGCACCCACATCGTGCTCTGAGCCACGCAGAGTGACGGAACAGTACATCACATCTGCCCTGTAGGCGCGCGAAATCTGAAGGCAGGAAACTGACAAATAGGCGAGGCCGGGGGACAAGCGCAGAGAGACTGGGACCAGTCCTGAGTGGAGATTAGGAACGTGTAATATAATTTCACAGAATCCATTTCAATCATCTTCAGTCCTTTACTGTGATTTTGCATTTGTTGTAGACAAAAGAAATGTCTCATTAGTGCGCACTTAAGAAAACAGAAGAAACAAATAAGAGGAAGAAATGCCTCATTGTATAAATAGCGAAATGTTCTTGACACTAAGGCACAAATGTGAATATAGGAGTGAGATGAATGAGTGAAGGTGAAATAGAATATTGAAAGTATGACAGAAGACAGTGAGAGCGGGGCCAATACAAAGCGAGGAAGACCTGTGGATATATCTGAAAGGTTGTAGGAAATTCATGCTTTTTTTTTTTTTTTTCTGGAACTCAAAGGGAGTCATTTCAGAAAGTGATTCCTATACGTGCGCCTGCGTGTAAATCCAAATACTCATTTAGAATGCTCCTGGAATCTTCGGACCCTTCTGAGGAGTCAGTCGAGTTCACCAAGGAGAGAAATGTCTGCGTTTGCTTTGGCTCAGACTGTTAAAATAAGTAAATATATTCAAGACATCCTGAGGACATTTTACCTGCTCTCTATACTTTTCTTATTAATTGATGCCTAATGATTACATGTGATATGTTATCCCTCCACTTCCCCGATGTTCACCTATACTAAAGCAAAAATAATTCTGTTTAACATGACTCAGACATGCTCTTTGTGAAGAGAGTTTATATTTTCCAAAAGGCAGGCAGGTTATAACATGGACGCATTCAAATGCTTCATGTGTGTGTCTCTCTCAGGCCAATTATGTCTTCTTTGCTTTCAAAGAAGAAACAAAAACACCAGCCAAAAATAATAATAAAATAATCTGCGTGATTTTTGCTAGCCATTAGAGTTACATTCTATTAATTCTACCGTTGTTCAATTCCATGATTGCATTAATGTACACAGCTATGATTTAATAAATTTAAAAAAAAAAAAGGTCACTTTGAGTCAGTAAGAGCTCTTGATGGTCTACTGTAATAGGTGCTGTGGACAGTATCATGAAACAAATTCTCTGAGAATCTAAGAGGAGCGTGGTTGAGCCAAGCCAGACTGCTATTGGCTAAGCGTCACCGCAGTTACACGCGAGGGCGTGGCCAAACAGGGAGCTTCATCCACCTCCGCTGTTAGAGCTTTGTCTCAGCTTCACCCAGCAGCGCTGCTTCCCTTTTGAGAACGTCAGAACCCATCGGCCAAATCCAAGGAGATACCCATCGCTGTACTAGCTCAGGACCAAAAATTCTAACCCTGTTTTGTTTAGTTTTATTTAAATGGGTGGAATATTACATCAATGAAGTGGAGGAAAATACATGAATGATTATGTTACAAGGGACTTTTTTGTTTTGTTTTAATAAATGTTAGTATTTATATATAAGGTGCACAGCACAATGTTTTGTGAAATATGTGTACATGCATATGTACAATGGTTACTCTAGTGAAGCAAATTTATATGTCAATCCCAAACAGTATCCATTTCCCCCCGCCCCCGTGGCAAGAGCAGCTATAATCTACTCATTCAGCAAAAACCCTGAATACACAGTTATTAAATATGGTCCTTATACTTTATGTTAGCTCTCCAGACTTGTGTATCCTACGTATCTGCTACTGTGTATCCTTTGACCACACCTCTTCAGATCCTCTCCCTTGTATTAATAATTTTATTCTCTATCTATGGATATTTCATTGTTTTTCTTAGAGATTCCACATATAAGTGATATCATGCAATATTTTTCTTTTTGTGTCTGGTTTATTTCACCTAGCAAAATGTCCTCCAGTTTCATCTATGCTGTGGCAAATTTCTGTATCACCTTTTAGAAGGCTGAATAATGTTTCGTGTGTACATATATACACACTATATACACACACTATATATATGATGTATCTCTATATAGAAATTCTGTTATTTATTTGTCTGATGACAGACACTTGGGTAAATTTCATATCTTGGCTGTTGTGAGTAATGCTGCAAAGAACACAGGATTGCAGATATCTTTACTAGGTGTTGATTTCATTTCTTTGGGGTATATATCAAGAGGAGGGATTTTAAAAAATTTCTTTAAGACTCTCTTTAATATTTTCCATTATGGCTATGTTATATATGTCTTTATTCCATCTAAAATTCTTTCTGGAAGAAAGGAGAGCTATAACGAAATAAAATTTGCCATGATTTTCCAACATCCAGAGCATTCTTCACAGAATTTGTACTCCTGATAAGCTCAGTAAGTGTACTTTAAGTAAATTAAAAACACTAGGTGTGGCTTACAGGAGGTCTAGATAAGGCCTCAGTGATGTGATTGTGATAGAGACCCATCCTCAGCATCACACTGCTTCCTCTGTAAGTAGATGTTCTTTTCTTATTTCTTCCCTTAAAATCTATGGTTGTTCACAAGGTGATCAACAACAAAACTTGCTGCCACCACTTTTGTTCAAATGACATGTTTCTTCAAGTAAGGGGAATGTTAGAGTGGGAGTTTTCTCTTCCTTCCCAACATTACCTCAATGATACAATTAGAAGCTTTCAGTAACAGTTAAGGGAACTGGTTTAAAATTTTTGCTCTTATTAAAAATTAATATACAATACAAATAATAAATTATTGAAATTATTGATTATTATAATTCACCAAATAGTGTTGCAGGCAGTCTTGTATAAGGGAGGGAGAGTAAATTTTTTTTTAATTGTACGTTGACACAAAATTTCAAGGAAAATATTTCCCCTGTGGGCCCTTTTGTTTTTCTTAATCTTCAATGGTTTAATGTGCAATTTTTTTCATGTTAATATTTTGAGATTCATTCAATGTCAACATTCTTGGGTCTATTTTATTTTTCTTTAGCTTAAATATGTGTAATGTGAAATTCCTTGTTTTAGAGAGCTTCGAGGCACTCAGCAACAGCACTCGAACTATTTAAATATGAACAAATAATCTTTTCACTATGTCATTATGCTTGCTGAGTCTATTTCTTTAACTTTTTGTTTCTTGGTGCACATCTTATTTTAGAAAAATTAATTTAGGAGTCTACCCATGAAATTCTTTATAATCCAGTTTATCATGGGTAGATTGAAATTCAACCAGTGTCTTACTTAGGGTTTATTTTACAAAATAAGTGGAATTCGCTGGTAATCTTCAGAGTGTTTCTCTATACTGTTAATCAGCTAAACATAACCATCAATTATAAATGCAAATTTTCAGGGTTAAATTGTGTGTTCAGATGCTCTAATGTAGCTTTTATTGGCTGTACATTGCCAAGTCTACACAACACAAAATAAAGTGTTGGGTCAATATTTATTTTTGAATTGGTGCTCTACAGAGAGCTAATATGAGGGTAATTCAGGTCAAGGAAAAAGAAATAAGAGTGTTACAAAGGAAAATAAAAAAGGGCTTTTTTTTTTTATTTGCGTATTTTTGCATGAATTATCTGGATTATGTCAACCGTGTAGATGTCTGTCTAGGAGTAAGATCTGGGAAGTTTATTCAAATGCTGACATTTGCAGAGAATACTCACATGAAGACAGTCCAGAAATCAGGAAAACAAATTTTCACATATGAGGGAAAGAAAAAAAAAATCATAGAAAATTTAGATTATTTTTATATTGGTTTATTGTCCATGATTTTCTGGTGAAAGCCTAATTAATTATCCATTTTCCTATTGAAATTTTGTACAGAAAAATAGGCAGAGCTTAATCATACAGCCCAATGTTTTCCTTCCTTTTTTTTTTTTATCAGCATCTCCAGAATAAGAGTCATTTGTAAGCTTTACTAGCAGTATACCATAGTGACAGGCTTCCAAACAAGGAGAAATAATTTATTAGCTCACAATGTTTCTCCTGCCTTCTCCTCCACCCCACCCTGAGGTGGTGTATAGGTTGTGCAATGAATAAATTAAGTATATTTTCTACCTTGTGCTTGGCATAAATCATTACTTTTCTAGGACCAAAGGGTGAATGACTATTTGCAAGACTATTTAAGTTAAATAAGCTTTGTAATCAAGTAGAGTAGGGAATTCACCTTATTTGCTTTATTTTTTGCAAAATATTTACTTGCAAGATAGCTGCTATGATCAAAACCATATTTCCTTTTGTGAAAAATGGTCACTGTAAAAAGAGTGAGAGAATTTATGCAAAATCAAATTGGTTTACTGAATTTTCACTTAACATAAAGATTTTTTCCCCCTTTGGTTATAATTATAGCTATTGCATGAAAGACAACATATACATTATGTTATTTTTTGTTGTAATTTTTGCAATTAATGGTATCGCAATTTGCAAGGAGGTTTTCTTTACAAAGATAGTTAGGCACATATAAAATGTATCCTCTCTTATAACATGCTATTTTCTATACTCGCAAGGAGACTGACCATTATTGAAAATTTTATTTAATGTTGAATAAATACTTTAAGAGAAGACAATTAAAACACTAGTTAATGATGTATATTATACATGACATTTTATAGCCATTTTACATTTTATTAAACTAAAACAAATGGCACTTTTCTCTTTGACAGGCAGTTTAAGGAAAATGAAGATCATAGCTTCCTCTGTAGTTACTTTGAAGCTCAAGAACGACATGAAATTTCTAAATCAGAGCAACAGATGTGAGCTATGTTTTCCTCCACCGAGCACGGGGAATGGGTCTAGGGCTCACTTCTTTAATCCACCGTAAATCTTAGTTAAATGTGGAGTGGAATGATTCTCCTGCTAGACTGTTTGCCAAAGGATAAGTAATTGTTAAAAATAAGGAAAAAAAGAAATAAAGCTGATTTAAAACTTGTTTAAAAATTAAGATGGTAACATAAATTCATGGACATGCCACCCTTAAAAATGATCTGTAGATGATAAATTTATGAATGTGGTCAGTTGCCCATAATATATTTTAACTGGCCAAAACAAGTTCTAAAACTTAGTGTGCCCATTAAAATAATCCTTTCTGAAATGTTCACAGACTTGCAGAAGTAAATCTGGAGGAAGATACTGGCACTATTTATTTCTCAGATTTGGATTATGATTACTTCGTGCACGCGTTGTTTCTCAGTTGTCCTGTCACAACCAGAGTAGAATCACCTCAGTAAGCAAAACTAAGTCACTTTGAAATTTTGAAACACACGTTATTTGGGGGATCTTTTCTTTATCATTTACCATCAGAAAGATTTTCCAAATAACCATTTTTTTTTAAGCAAAGCAATCATTTACTTGTACATTAATGTGTTTGTTTGTTCAGGCATCCATTCACTTCTCCAACTATGCCTGTGTCCATTACAGGGCCAGGCTGCAGAGGGTGGCATCAAAATAAACAGGCCATGGCTGTACCCTCATGGAGCTTCAGGTTGGCTTTGGTTAGGATGGAATCCTCTAGTTTTATCTAATTTTACAGACACCAGCCTGCATTTAGTCTATAGAATCTATTCCTGCATTTTCATCTAGCATAGTATCAAGGGCAGTGTCTTTAAGGAAAAGTATATATCTGTGCGTTATGTGTGTTTCTGTGTGTGTCTCTGTCTGTCTGTTTGTTTGACCCATTCTTAGAGAAGGGCACCAGAGCTACAAGTTCAAGGATCCAGGAGCTTTAAGAAGAAAAACTTTAATCATTTCCAGAATCCATGAGGAATAAAATAAAATCACAAGCCATGACCTGACAAGAAATGACTTCAGGAAAATTATTTACATGTTTTAATTTTTAATTTGTCAACCAAAATTATTAGAATTCTTTCACAGGGACTTAATGCAGAAGTGTGACATTGCTTCAAGAGCATCTCAAAGTCAGAATTTTAAGGTGACTTCATAACCAATATGTATCATATACTTGTCATTTTTATCATTACAACAAAGGTTATTAAGAGCTACTTTTCTGGAAAGCTTGTGATTTGTAAGTTCTTAAATATACTCCCATTCAGAGTTCCCATGGAAATTTCACTTGGATCATGTAGAGACAATACTATCCTTACCATTCCTAGCGCCAGAAATAAAATGAGTGTTACCTGAGTAGAACAGAAAGGGGAATTTGTCTAAAGTATGCACCATTGAAATCACTGCTTTGCTTCTTCAAGCTGGAATCTGATTGGAATTTTCATTTTGGTAGTGGTCAGAAAAGAATTTAGAGTTTTGTGTGTTTGTTGTTGATTTTTTTTTCCTCTTTGGAGAAAAGGTAGGCTGTACACTTAATAAATATTTATACATTATAATAAATAATACAATATACCTTGGCGGTTTCACAAACAGGTACAAATAATTTACCAGACCACAATTTTTTTCCCTTTTCTTCTCCAGAACCATCAGGTTGGTTGAGTTAGAATTTAAGAAAATGAGAAGAAAAATAATAGATTTTGCTGAGTAGAGTCAGTGAAAAAAGAAAAACTAACCTAACATTGTGGAATTCAACCCTAACTCTCCTGGGATGACTTAAACACAGCACTTCTGGTTAGCAATTTACCTTTTGCAAATTTCTTGTTAGTCAATTCTTTTGGGCCCCATGTTTCCAGTTCCAGAAGACTTCCTAGTTAACACACAATCCATGTGCACATGTAAATGCACCATGCTGACTCCTTTGTTGGGTAATGCTGAGCTTCAACAGATATGAAGAGATACAAATTTGAACAAAGCAAAAGTTTGACTGCAACTACTTTTTTAAATGGTGCCCTTGAAATTGGAAAAGGAATAGTTCAAAACCACATCTGAATGGCAGGACTTCCCCATTCTGTAATCTCTCTATATGTTTATCTACATTCTTTCTCTCTTCGTTCCTAGATTCTTTTCTCTTTACTGTCCCACGTTTACTTCCAAAACAGATTATCATTTGGATGAGTTAGAAGGAAAGCCTGACTGATTACCAGTTTAATATCACTGTATAGTAGAAGCTCTTCTCAATACTCTGTCCTAAGCATTCTGCTCTTGATTAAAATATAGCCCTGTATATGATTTGTTCAGGGAACTGTGGATAGAAAAGAATAAAGGAAAACTAAAACAGACTCTTCAAGATATTTCTGTCACCCATTTTTACAAGATCTAAGGATGTACTGTTGACTGGCATTCTGATGGTCAGTGATCTCCTGGAACTAAGGTCTACCTACCTTAGAGAATTTACCTGAGGTGTCTTATGAAAATTAAATCTCAACTATATCTGACCCTCGATGCCTCACCGATCCTACTTTTGTCAATTTCTCCAGCATCTTTTCTAGTTAGGAGCAGGACAGAAATGTTGAAATAAGGGTACTGAGTTTGGAGGGTGAGCAGGTTGTAGAAATACCTGCAGAGAATCCTGTATTTCATTCCTCATAGTGGAACTTTTAAGTCCTTTAAAAATAACAGGTTTCCCCTTGATTGTATGTAATTCAATATCTCATTAAAAATATCTCAGCAAAAAATTCAATATTACAACTTTCCCCTTTCAAAAAAAAGGACAATTATTTTCAACTGTTAATTAATAGGTTATTTCCAACATGCTACCAATACTTCCAGTGATTCCCCTTGTTTGGGGGGAAAATTGTAAGGTTTTACCAATGAATAATGATGTAAAGGAAGAAAAGGACACATAAACATATAGTAACAGTACAAAAAAGGTGTTCATTCCAGACAGTTACCAACTCTTGACACCAAATGTGAGATTGGACACTTTCATAAAATTGTGGTGAACATTATAGTACAGAGCAGTAGTTCTGATTTCACAAGGTTTTAAATTTAGAATAACTTACTCTCACTTTTTGACTCAGGAAGAAAACTGGTGGGGTGCATTCATGAACACATTGGGAGCCCATCATTTGGGGTCATAACATCATTTACTACTAGGGTTCTGATTGGATTGGACCTAGAAAATAAGCACCCAATTGAGTGAGTGGGGGTTCCATGTCCAGGCAAGTCATGCAATAGGGACAGGTTTGTAGTGCCAGCTGGAAGGACTCTAAAGCAGCTGGTGAAATGGGAGAATCTTAGATGGCAAGCAGGAGAAACAGAATCTATTATGAGTAAGGAATCGGAAGCCTACAAGAGAAGCAAGTTGACATTGGATTTCTTTTATAGGCTTTTAGCTCTAGGACCAAGTATTTCTTAGTTCCTTTAACAGTTGTGTCTCTGTGTTGGTGTCTTTTGTGCCTTGAGCCTGATAAGGTACCAAATCTTTGTTTAGGCAAAGGGTCTCTTTTATCTCAAGCATGGACATGGATATCAGGGCTTGGCTTTGCATTCATCTTTGCTCAATCTTACTAACTGGTTTTGATCGGGTTGTTCATTTATCTAAAACTCATATCTTTTTAAAAAAAAGTATTGGACTTGAGGTGCATCTTAGAAGGCTCAGGTGAAACCTACTAATTGCAGAACACAAATGTTTTCACACAATAAATGAGAAAATCCCGAAGGTTATGTCGAACAGGTGGATGAAAATATTTCAGATTGTATATGAAGCCTGCACACTGTACCCCATGATTGAACTAATTTACACAGCTATGATTCAATTAAAAAAAAGGTATTGTTGGACAAGTAGTACTATTTATTGCCTAAATTCTAGAAAGTATTGAAAAGTAAAAGTTATAATAATCTCATCACTTGGAGATAACATTTGAAATGTTAGTATATTCCCATCCAGTCTTTTTCCCTCTACACCACAGATACACACACACACAAACATGTATATCTGTGCATGCACAAAACATGTATAGATGGTTTTATCTTCCTTTCAAAACACAGCATGGCATTGTTCTTCAAAAACATGCTTTAATGGGGGCATGTAGCCTTCTCTCTCTGTACCTAAATCTTCACTGATTTGTGGGTGTTGACAATCCTTTTCACAAAGACCCTTTCAAAATGTAGTCCTTTTACCTGATCCGTGTGTTTGATCTTCATCTAATGTATGTAAGGTATTTTTCTTCCCTCTAAAAATTAAATTAGTATGATGTTAGTATTAGTAATTAAATTAGTAGATGTTAACTTCTGTGGCCCCTTTGAGGTACTATTGATAAAAGTTGGTCAAAGAGGAAATATTGATGAAAACAACAAGAAACAGAATTCTTCTTTCTGATTCTTATCAATCAGTTAATTGTGTCTTAGAAATTTTTATTTAAATATTTTAATATTATCTAGTTAACATTTATCTGCCTTGTCCAAAAGAAAAGCCTGAGAATCATTGTTCTCCCTAAATGTCTGCCTGAAATCAAGTTATATACTCTGTCAATGGCATTCTCCTTATCTACCACTCGTTAACCATATCAAAAATGGAAATGAGTTTAGTTTGGCATAACTCATAATGTCATTTGGGAAGAAGGCAGAAGGAGCCGTGCCAACATTAATGTGCACTGTGTGAATCATTTACTTTAATTTCAATTACAGCACCAGGATGAGATGTAGGAAACCTTTCTTGTAACTGCTCTAAGCTCTGGGATTTAACTTGGTTAGCAGAACAATTTAGGTAGCTTAGGGACTGAAATTTGGAGCCAAGATATTATAGGTAAGGATACAAAATAAATAGTGGTCTATGGTGTCTGCAGGCTTCACAATAGGAGAATTAAAAGCTAGGAGGGAAACAGCAGGGCAATCTGTGTGGCTGAAGGCTGTACATTAGTAAGTTTTATGAAGGGTATGGAGTCAGTGAGGAACAGACTGGGTCAAGGGCAGCCCTGGTGTCTAGGAGAGAAGAAATCAGAGGCTAAGAGTTCATGGGAGAGGAGATAGGCAGGAAGCATAAGACAAGGCACATCTATCTTTTATATTTCAAAGATCAGGAGTTGTCTCCATCTGATCCATGTTCTTACCTTTCCCATTATCTGAAGTTTGGGGCCAGTTTTATACAATGTCTTATGGAGAATTAGCCACTATATTCTGGAATAACTAAGCTGATGGGATCCTGTTTCTATTTTATAACTACCCTGTTCCTTCTGCTTGTGTTGTCTCTACTCTCAGAAGCTTACGGATGCTGAAATTTGCATTTTAGTCACACAGTCTATCGGTCAAGAGTGATCCCACTGGACATTTGCTGAGGACCCTTCTGTCCTGGCTCCTGCAGCACCACCTTCTATTTAAAGCACTTGTGATAGTTAATTTTGTGTGCCAACTTGATTGAACTAAGAGATGTCTAGGTAGGTGGTAAAATGTTTCTAAGTGTATCCATGTGGACATTTCCAGAAAAGATTAGCATTTGAATCAGTAGACTGCGTAAAGAACATCTGCCCTCACCAATGTGGCCAGGTATAATCCAATCCACTGAGGAACTGAAGAGAGCAAAAAAATGGAGGAACAGTAATATCATTCTCTCTCTCTCTGTCCTGAAGATAAGACATTCATTTTCCAGAAGCCCTTGCATATTGGCGCTCCTGAGTCTCAGAACTTCAGATCCCAGGATGTATAGGAGCAGCCCAGTTTCTCAGGCCTTGAGCCTCAGATTGGGAGTTACACTGTCAGTTCACTCGGTTGTCAGACCTTCAGATAGAATTACATCACCAGCTTTCCTGGGTCTCCAGTGTGTAAACAGTACACAGGGGTATTTCTTGCCTTCCATGATCTCACAACCCAATTCCCATAGGAAATCACATGTATATATGTGTTTATGTGTATGCACGATATCTACATGTATCTTATTCTTTTTATTTCTTTGGAGAACCCTAACTAATATAGCAACTTTAAATCTATAATATTCTACTGGCCACTTCCTTGCATCTTCAAATTTGATCTGAAAGTCACAGGCAATGCAAAAGTGTCCCCTAGTATATGGCAATGTGATCAGGAGCCATGTGGATAGTGTTCCAACCATTCTATTCTCAAGACTGCCTTACATAATTATTTTATGATTTGCCCTAGATAATAGAGCAAGCAGGAAGTGGGCTGACAATAAAATTCATAGTCCCCAAGTCTTCCCAGTACTTTGTGCCCCTTCAACCAGTCTACTTATGTTACTGAGAGATATAATATGCAAAAGATACAAGCTATACAGATATGCAACTTTAATCATTTTATTTCAGAGTATATTTCATTTATAATGAATGTGTCCATCTAGTTATGAAAGCAGGGACAATATTAAATATACATTCAAAATATTTAGATATGGGGTCAATTCAAATTTTTTATATTTTACAAAGCAGCTTCACTCTAGTCATCTGTCACAATGGTTGGCAAGCCATAGCCATTAGACCAAATTTGGCCTACCACCTGCTTTTGTAAATAAAGATTTATTGGAGTGACAATATGCAGTCCTTTTCATACTTTCTATGATTGCTTTCGTGCTGAAAACAGCACAGCTGAGTGACTGTATGGCCTGCAAAACTACAATATTTATGATTTGCTCCTTTATAGAAGAAGTTTTCAGCCCCTGATCTTCCACATTAGACTTTGTGCAGAAAGTGTAAGGGAAAATCTCACAAAAATAAGCAGAGAATAGTTGTTATTTCCTAATTAGAAAGGCTTTATGAATAGGAAGATACTCCTTTAGAAAAACAAGAGTAGGTGGACCAACCACATAGAAAAGGATTTCCTGATATATGTAGCCATGTCTGCCCTAACTCTTTCACTTTGTGCGTAACCACCTGTCAGGAGCCAAATAATTGCCCATCTCCCTCTTCATAACATTAGCTCTCAACTGTAGACCACATGCTGCACATTTTGCATGACTTTAGAAAAACAACCATAAATTAGGGGTTGTTGTTATTTCCTTTTGAGGAGATCAAATTTTATTTACTTTGTTTATCAGAATTGTATTTCTATGACTTTTTTTAAACTCAGGATTAAACTTGTAAAATATGTGTTTAATTATTATTAATTATTATTATTAATATCATATTATTATTATTATACCACTCATCACTATGTTGAGAGGTAGTATATATGTGGATACTGTTGAACTGTTTTCATGAAGAAGCCATGAAATAATAATGGATAATACACATCATCTAATCTAAAAGCACTGCCTCTTCTTGAGAAAAGTGAACTGGAATCCTCTGTTTTGTTTCTGTTTGTTTTGTTTTGTTTTGAAAATGAAGAAGTGAGGAAAAAAAATTAATGTAAATTTGCTAAAACAGATCTTTCAACATTTATTTAATCAGAGTTTACAGAGCTCCTGTTCTCAACACTGGGAGTAGAAAATTTATAGCATCAAGATCCCTACCTCTTAGGACTGATTGGATAAGAAATGATCAGAAAACACCTCTATAAAAATAAATGAAAAAGATAAAGAATTTTTATTTGTATGGTCAAAGGAGGCATACGAGATTCAAAAGACAAGAAGACTTCAGTTGCTCTAACAGAGGGAAATAGCTAAGTCTAAGTTCTATTATACCTATTTCATTTGCAAAATGACTAAGCAAAAGAAAGTTGGAAGCACTTTCCTGACAAGGGACTATAGCAGTGGAGCTGGTTCTGTCTAAAACCAAAACACTGAGGAGGGCCAGGGTCTTGGCTTTGTATTCTAGAAACCTAAGAATGATCAATGAGATGATCTTGAATGCTCTCTCCACTCCTCTAATGTCTATAATTCTATAAATTTATCCAATTGATAAAAAGAATCACCAAGGTTTAATATAAGAACACCAGGTCTCACAACATCAAATTGTGAAAAATTTCAAATTGAAGCATTTCATGAAATCTTAGAGCCTCCAAAGACTGTCATGGCCTCCCTTTTTTGTTCAGAAGATCAACCATGGACTTGTCTGCTCTATTGGTCTTGATACATTTGTTTGACTTACATTCATGGGATACTTTTGGCCAAAGAAGAGTGAAAACTGCTTACTTGTTTTCAAATGGCAAATATATTATTTATTTACAAATGATCTTAAGTTCAAATATTTAAAGGTTTCAAGTAAAAACCTCGATGAAATCAGTTTCACTGTTCTTCCCTATGTTAAATATACCTTCTCACATGGTTTGCACTATGAAAGTAAATACGTGCACAACATGTTAATGGGTATAAGGAATAGTCATCAGGTTGCTTCATGCTCATTCATATTCTGAATGAATACATTTCTAACAATCTCCAATTCTATCACTCTACCCTCCACTAACAACTACTTTGCAACTACTTTATGGGATTTTTAAAGTTTACCTTTAAGAGAAAGTAATTAATTCATGAATTTCTGTTACTCTCCTTCCACTTTTAAAATGTCATTATTTGTGGGCAAATAAACATAATCTCATAAGTGGTTAATTGAGTCTTTCTCTCTCTCTCTCTCTCTCTCTCTCTCTCTTTGAGACAGAGTCTCATTCTATCATCCTGGGTAGAGTGCCATAGTCCCATAGCTCACAGCAACCTCAAACTCTTGGACTTAAGCAATTTTCTTGCCTCAGCCTCCTGAGTAGCTGAGATTATAGGCATCCCCCACAAAGCCTCCAAGTTTTGTTGTTGTTGTTGGTTTTATTTTGATTTTCTATTATGGTAGAAACAGGGTCTTTGCTTTGCTCAGCCTGATCTTGAACTCCTGAGCTCAGGTAGTCTACCTGCCTTGGCCGCCCCAAGGGCTAGATTACAGGTGCAAGCTGCCTCGCCTGGCCATGATTGAGACTCTTAATTGCCAATTCCTGAATGTGGTTTCAGAGCTTGGGCAGAGGAATTTAAGAAACATAAACTGAAATAATAATAGAATGTTAAGTGGACCACTGAGATGATAAGCCTAAAAAAGTAAGGTACAATAACCAAGAGACCCTAGAAATGAGTGTTGTAAAAACAAAAGTCAGTATTTTTCTCTCATGTAACATCCAGCATGAACATGTAGGCTGCTTTACTCTGCACAGACATTCAGTACTCAGGTTTCTTCCATTTTGTTTTTCTACCAATGATGGTTTGGAGAAATAATGGATGATCAGGTAAAGGTGGTAAAAGATAGTAACGTTAAAGATGCATCCCCAGATTTCTACATTCCAAAGTTATTTTTCCCTTTTCTTTTTCTATTCATTGGAAAGGAATAGTCAGTCTAGTCCATACTCAATGGCAAAGAAATTAGGGTCTACCTCCTGGGAACACCTACCTACATTTATTACTTCTAATTCTTCTGTAAAACATATTTCCCATTTATCTATATTTATTTATGTATTTAATACTTTGTTTATACCAGCATAGACTCATGGATATTTATTTTATCCCTTGAGTTGTAATCTAATACCAACTATATTTATTTTTTTGCTCATATTGGTCCAGTCTTAGACATTGGCAGTTCCTCGGGTGACTATTGTGTCCTTGTGAACAGTGAGAATAAATAGGCACACTTTCATATTTTTTCATACAACAAGATGTCCCAGGATCATCTTGCATCTTCTGTCCCAACCCTAGAATCAAACATTTCTCCAAGAAATCCTGGTTCTTTTTATTGGAGAACTGTATTAAGAAACCAAAATCTAGGTGTTCTTTTTACTATCAGAGTGTTTCACTGTTTCTAATACTCTCAGCAAACACACATAGAAAACATATTTGTGTGTGTAACCTGTGTATATTTACCTATTACTATTTATATCGGTATCTGTCTATAGAAAAGTAAATGTGAGTTTATACCAGTGTAACTGATTCACGCCCAGCATCACAGTGTTCATTGCTTCATTTCTCTGTGATTAGAAATTGTTCTCTTTCTGTGATTGATTTCTAGTTTGATCCCATTATGATATGAGAACATCAACACATTTGTATTATTTCAACTCATTTAAATTGCTTGGGGTTTGTTTTACAGCACAGCATATGATCTATCTTTATAAACATTTCATAAGCACTTTTTAAAAATGTATTTGTTGTTGCCGTAGAGTGTTGTACATTTTCTTCTGTCTTCCATGGTTTCAGAAGGGGGATTTGCCATCATTAGAAATGGCCTTTCTTGGCTCGGCGCCTGTGGCTCAATGGACTAAGGCGCCAGCCACGTACATCTGAGCTTGCAGGTTTGAATCCAGCCTGGGCCCACCAAACAACAATGACGGCTGAAACCAAAAAAAATGGCCAGGCGTTGTGGCAGGCGACTGTAGTCCCAGCTACTTGGCAGACAGAGGCAGGAGACTCGCTTGAGCCCAGGAACTGGAGTTTGCTGTGAGCTGTGATGCCACGGCACTCTGTCCAGAGTGACAGCTTGAGGCTCTGTCTCAAAAAAAAAAAAAAAAAGAAAGAAAGAAAGAAAGAAAGAAAGAAAGAAAGAAAGAAAGAAAGAAAGAAAGAAAGAAAGAAAGAAAGAAAGAAAGAAAGAAAGAAATGGCCTTTCTTATAGGTTATTATTTGTTTTTGCTTACCTGTAACCTTTTTTATCTTGGTCTTTAATTTTCAGCAATTTAATTATGGTGTGTCTTGGTGTAATTTTTTTTTTCTTTTAGGGATTTGTTTTTTCTCATATTTGTAGACTTGTCTTTTGCACCAAATTTGACAAATTTTCCTGGATTATTTCTTGAAAATTTTTGAGTCCCATTCTTTTTCTCCTGTCCTTATGGGATTCCAAGTGTTCTATTTTGTGTCTTGTTCTTTTTATTTGTCTATTCTCTCTCTGTTGTTCTGGTTGGGTGAAATCTATTGATCTGTCCTTAAGTTACCTGATCCCATTCTCTGGCAGCTCCGTTCTACCACTGGGCCTACCAGAGATGGCGTATTTGTGCATGCATGTATGTGTGTTATTGTTTATTTCTGTCACATAATTTTCATTTGACTCTTTTATATAACATCTTTTTCTTTGCTGAGATATTTCATTTATTTCAAGAGAATTTGAAATTGCCAGTTGAGGCATTTTTATGATGCCTGCTCTAAAATCCTCGTCACATAATTTCAACATAGAATTCATCTCAGGGTTGGCATCAGATAATTGTCTTTTCTCACTCAAGTTGTGATTTTCTTGTTTCTTGATATGATGGGTGATTTCCAATTGTATCCTGTATTTTTTGCCTACTTTGTTATAATTCTGTGGGTTCAATTTGAATCTTTTACTTTAGCAGGCAATCATCCTGGCATGTTTAGCACATGTGCTGAATTTCCAATGACAATTTAGTTTTTAGTGGCTTTGTGTGTTATTTTTGTTGGCTTGGTTTGACTGGGACTGCTAACATTCTCACTGTTCCATTGTGGTGCCATCTAAAAGGGCAGAACTAGCTTCCCTGACAAGTTTCTGAGTGTCTATCAGTAAGAGGAGTCAAGCCTACCTGAACAAAGAGGCTCTTTAAGCCAAGGAGCTCACTTGAGCTGTGTCTCCCAGCCCTGGAGTTTCCTGATGGGCAATGAAGTCTCAGGGCTATGGGACCAGGGTCTTGCCTGAGCAGGGTCTTGTAGAAGTTCTACCCTCCGCCTGCTGGGTGCAGAGTGCTCCCTAATCCAGTAGGGATTCCTGACTCTCTACTTATCTCTAAGTCAGGATCAGGAATCTTAGGTCTGTCAACACAAAGGGGTTTCTTTGCCTGGTCCTCATGTTTTACATGGTTACTCCTCTTACTATATATGTACAGGACAAGTACATTATTAATGTAGTAAATATTTCAATATTTAGATAACTGCAGTAGCACTATGTCATGTTATTTGATCTTAGAAACTTAAATTTAGAAGCCTGTCAAATCATTTGCTGCTGTTTTCAAGTGTGTATTAACCTTTACAAGGATGGAAATGATTATATCTAATTTTGGAAACTGAATATAATTGTGTCACTAAGAAATTACATGACATCCAAGGAGAGGAGGTTAACTTGTTTAGGTTTTTATCACTCCAGAATTTCACCCCTGGAAATTTTGTGGTAGTCAAAATGACAGAGTCTGTGCAAAATGCTAAAAAGAGTAAATAAGAAATCAGGAACAGGCTTGGAAAATTACCATTTTATTGTAGGGGGCAGAAAATGCAAAATATGCCTTCTGGAAACATGAGAGTGTTATTCAGCATTGTTGATTCAGGCAAAGAATGAGGCAAGGGGAATATCTTATACAGAGTCACAAAATAGCAGAACTGCCATGAGTCTCAAACAAATCCTAAATCCACTTACCCCTAAGACCTACTCACATGTTTCTTGATTTTCCATCACAGTACAATATCTATTATAAAATAGTGTAACTTGTTAAAGTTATTTTTTCCCTTTTCAGAAAAAGAACAGCTTTTGGAGATCCAAATCGCTTTGATTTTAGACAAACATTGTTGAAAGCTTTTAGTAAAAAGGTCATAATAAAAGATAAACTATCAGTAATTTCAGAGCAAGCCAGTCCAGTCACAGAAATTAATTACTAAGTAGTCACTCTATTTAATATTGCCTTGTATTATTAAACAATCCTGTAAATACCAATGCAAGAGGAGGCTTCTATGAAGTGTGTATAGAAAGATAGTGATCTGAGGAATTGGGAAATTAACAGTATTTCCAACACACACACACATACATATTAAAAAATAAAACCACTGTTTAAGAAAACTGTCCTCACTATATTTGACTATTCTGAAACCTCTCTCTGGCAGGTACTAAGGTACTAAGAATCTTCACGCTTTTACATTTCTTCTTAATTTCTTCTTGTTTTTACTCTTCTTAATTTAAAACATCACCATTTAATCACACAGCAGCCCCATCCCACCCTGGTTATGTTATTGAATATTTTTTTTTCTAAGCTGTCTTCTGCGTTATTAAAGGAAAACAAAATGTGATGCAATAGGCACAGGTGAAAAAATGCCTTTGCGTCCAGATCATCTGTGATGACAGAGCATGATAAACTGTGAGGCAAAGTTTAAAACAGACAGCAGGTCTAAATTTCATGATTAAATTTCAAAACCAAAGCGTTTTCATTTTCCATAAAATTTTAGTATCCTTTGGAGTTCTATCCTGTTTGTTTTATTACCAACAACTTTCCCTTTGACTGATGAAGCATTTCACCACCTCTAACACATTACACCACTTTGACATACTTTTTGTTTTCCATCGTTTATTCTGAGAATAGTCAGCAGAAATTGTGTTCGAAAGTGCCCTGAGAACAAGGGCATTGATCTCCAGTTGGAGTTTTAGGCCACCTTTTCCTTGTCACTCTCAGCCCGTAATTTAAGATATCAGCTCTAAATTATTTAGTGGTTTATAAGTATAAATAATTCACCAGTCAACTACTAAAGTGACAGCCCATTAATCAGCCTGTGAACATGGGCACAGGTGTCAGCCATTGGGTTCAGGCCTGATGAGGTCAACATGCTTGGAGCCCTTTCCTTTCCTTCCCTGAGATGTGACCCATCTTGCTGGTGATTGAATTAATCTGGGCTCCTATTAAGAGGTGAACGTAAGAACTCTAACCTGCAGAGATGGAACCACGCGTGGTTATCAATGGAGAAGCACTGTAGACTTCTCTGATGCGGACCAGTTGAACTGTACTATGGGATGACCAAAGGAGATGTGTGGAGAAAATAAATGAAGGGATAGCACTTTATGAGAAAGTTGTGAAATTTTAGAATAAAACATGTCTGTTAATTATGAATTTTTATCTATTCTTACTTTTATCTTGTATAGGCAGTTGGACTTTAAGTACTATTTTTTGAGTAGTTGTGTTCTCTTCCTCAATCAAAGAGTTCTAATAAAAATATGACAATTTTGTTCTATAACCTGTGGATCTTTTGCTTTATAATTCACATTGTCAATGGCTTTTGTTGTATGCAATAATCTTAGTCCTTCTAAATCCCTTTAGCCTGATAAAAATGTACATTGCCTCCCAATAAAAGTAATAATTTAAGTATCTCTAGTGCCCCAAGTTGATCATTCATATTCTTTGCATGTAACAAATACTTTCATATACTCCATAAATAAGTAAATTATAATATGTGTCAAAAAAGCCAGAAACAATAATTTCTGCCAGTTTAAAATATTTTCAAAAGGTGTACAATAGACTGAAGGGGATATGCCATTCATAGGGTAGAGACTCTACACTGGTAAACCCCACATTGTTGCATTGTTATGCAGCCCTTCCTGTTCCCTGGCAGGATAGAAAGAAGAGGAAAATTAGTGGAGCAGGTGTTCACCTAAACATTCTGGCAGCATTTTTCCTAGAGTTTGTGAACTTAATTGTCACCCCTCGTGTGACAACAGCTCTGATCACCATTCCAAAAAAAGAATTCCAAAATTGCTCTGAAGGGTGGACTGGTTGCTGGCATCAGTATATAGCATCATGGGGGGGGGCTTTAAAGGTGATGTAGTGATGAGTCAGTAATGAAGTAGGTAGCATTTTTTTAAGGATGAGTTTACAAGCTTTATTGTCCGACCTTGGATGTATATGTCAGTCCATATCTGGAAGAACTCAGGTGATTTTCTGCCCCTCTCGAATGGTTCATTTTAGTATAATTTGAAGAAAGAATGTTTCCCATCTGATTCAGAATTGGACCCTGTAGCAAATTGCCTTCCTGAATCTCTTAACTCTAGAAGGCGCTGTTGGCTCCCACAGTGATTCTCTTCCCTTGGGTCTGTGTTTCCTCTGTGTACACAGTGCTCCCTTAAGATGTCCCCATGCATCAGATTTTTCCTAAGTCTGTTAATAATGGAGGCATTAGTGGAAGGGTAGCACACCACCCTCCTATTAGTCCCAGGCCTCTCTAGCATAAGTATTTTCTTGTGGCAAGTTTCCTTTAGGTTCTTGTTTTCTTTCTTTCTTTTCTTTTTTTTTTTTTTTGTAGAGTCAGAGTTTCACTTTATTGCCCATGGTAGAGTGTTGTGGCGTCAAAGCTCACAGTAACCTCCAATTCCTGGGCTTAGGTGATTACCTTGCCTCAGCTTCCCAAGTAGCAGGGACTACAGGTACCCACCACAATGCCTGGCTATTTTTTTGTTGCACTTTGGCTGGGGCCAGGTTTGAACCCAACCCGCCACTCTTGGTATATGGGGCTGGAGCCCTGCCCACTGAGCCACAGGCACCACCCTTGCTTTTTGTCAACTTCCTGGACTCCTTGTCTCTCCTGTTGTTTCTTGTTTTTGTTTGTTTGTTTTCCTCTTAAATTTCTATACACATTCTCTTTCTCAATCCCCACCACCTGTGGAAAGCATGACCCCTTCAATTTAGTGAGCATTGCCCATCAGATCTCTTTTTGTCCTGTTCTATCCTGGCTCTGCCCAGAAACAAAGCTCTTTCAACCACATAGATGGTTGGCCAACAACCATCTATGTTTTCCAATACAAAATCACCATCTTAATCAGAGTTGAATTATGTTGTACCTCTAAAAGGTGGTTCTTCACACATCCTGGTGATTCCGTTATTTGCTTATGAAGAGATGTGTTTTCTTGTACTTACACATATGTACTTTCTTAAACTAACTTAATTTATACCCTTATGTTCTTGCAAGAGTGTAAGATACTCTGAATAGCCTCTACCCTTTACAAAGAAAACATTTTATACTCATTTTGAAACGTTCAGGACATTTCGCCGAAATAGCAGGGTCAAGTGACAATAAATTAGGTAGATATTTACTCAAGTATATTTCTCAGCAAACAATTGAATTCTGCCACCATTCTAAAGGCATCACTGAAGTGAATACTGAAGTTATGGATATATACAAGTACACACATACTGTTCATTGTACAAGAGGAATCCCCACTCCACAACATCTCTACCCTAGTAAAGATTTACCTGAAGCTCCACCTCATCTGTAAGTCTTCTCCTAGGCTTACCTCCACACCAAGAACTATATTACCTTCATTCGTCTGTGTCCAATGCCTAGCACCAGTTCTGGTACAGAATTGCCAATCGCTATAGATTTGTTCAAGTAATTAAATGGTGTTTCTATTTTTAAGGACTTTCTTGCTGTAAGTAAAAGAATCACAGTCTTATCCAAAGGAAAAGCAATAGTGTTCAATTATTTATGTCTAGAGGGAAAATATAGCACAATCAATCTTTACACTAGGTCAAGGCAGACAATGAACATTTTGGCCAATACAAGTCATTGATTGTATATTTCTAAGAATACTTTGGTTTGTTCTATCATTAAACTGTGCTTCCTTTGTTTTTCATTAATCATTCATGTAGTGTTACATATTCAGAAAATTTGGAACATTTATGCCTGAATACTTGAAAGAAAATATGGTTTATCAGTAAAATAAATGGTTACCTGAACAGATGGTATTGTGATTAGTAATAGTGTAGCTGGGAATAAAGTTCTTAACATGTAAGGAAAAATATGAAGAGCTTTATAATATAAAAAGAATGAACCCATTTCTAGGAATTTTTTTTTTTAAGAGACAGTTACAGTGTCAAAACCAAGGGAGCACTCAACGTGAGGCAGAATGTTGCATCCAATAACAAGATAAATATCTTAGCAATATCTTCAATTTTAGTAATCGTGCCTTTTTATCTCTAGTATTCAAATGAATATAGAATAACCTTTGTAAAATGCATATGACAAAGGAGAATTTTTATAAATAAATGCTAAGAAGCCCACACCTTCAATTGTCAATCTTTATTGTTTAATGCTTAGGAATATATCATTTCATTGAGCTAGGATTTGCATAGTTCAAGAAAGTATGCATTTGAAATGATGGTTTCAGTAGCCCGAGTGACTTTTCTATAGCTTCCAGGTCCCATCTCCATAGTTTGTTGGCAGGAGAAATAGGAATTTCTATCCATCCGCATGTCAGAATTGTTTTAACAGAGGTATTCAGGACTCGCTCTAATGCCCACTTCAATCCTGGGCTCAGTTCTATGCACATGGCTCTGTATGGTAATTTCATTCAAGAACAATTTCTCATAATGGACATTAAAATGTCTTAATAGGCATTCATAGACTCAATATAGAGTTGGGAGATTTTTCCTTCTCCTTTAAAATATTTTCACTGGCAATTAGTAGCAGTGAATGGATAAGGAGATCAAATTCATCACATCAGTTGTTTCCAATCTTCGCAGATTTCATAAAAACTTAGCAGCAGATATTTTCAAATATGGGATTCATCTAGATATCTGAGAATTTGTTAATAATCATCAAGGAGGTGTTTGAGAACTAGTGATATTGTAGAATATATTTTATGTACACTTATTAATTTGGAAGGGCAATTTTAAATATTGAAAGTTCTGGATGATAGGGTTTGGAATGGAAAGGAATTTTGAGGTGAAGAGGACTCTGAGGGCAGAAAAGTTAGGAGAATCTGTAGAGGCAGAACCTAAATTTCCATTCTTTTGTACATACAGTGACTTGAACCACTACGACCATACTCGATCCATTTTCTTAAAGGAGAAGAACATTTAGGCACAGATACTTAATTTTGCTCAGAAGTTATCTCCTCTCAGAAAAGCCTATCAAGTACTTGCAATTATATTTACACCATAAACTTGTCCCACATTTATGTTTCTGAAAACACTGTGATGGGTGAGCATCACCAGACACAGGTAGAGTTGTCACAAATTCCATGTCACCAGCATCAAATTAATGAAGTTTTAGCAGTCATGAAAACATAAGCCTTTACTTCATTCATCAGTCCTACAAAATAATAAAGTCACTTTTATTTTGTGGAGAAAACTTTTCAGGCAGTAAACAAAATGTGTGCTAGAGAATGTATAAATGAATTCCTACCGTAGTACTACTTATAACAGTTCTTCTTTTATGTATCAAACAAGTTTCATGAGTATTAATGCATTCTCATTGTTCCAGGGGAAAGATTGCATGATATTTCAATAGTGCAGCTCCATATTTTAATAATGCAGTATAAATATTGTGATGCCAACATATTAGCACATGAAACTCAGGAAGAAACTCTTAAACACAGAAATGTGCAGTGACTGATTTCTACTTTGGAACACAAGGAAGAGAAAGTATTTCTCCAATATTTTAGAACCTAGCTCTTTCAGTGAATTTATAAGCTTTACAAACCTACTATTATATTCTTTCTAACATCAACAGGTACCCCCCCCATATATTCTAAATAAATAAGTAATAAAAAATCACCATGCTTTACATAACTCAAATGTTACTTCAAGCAAGGAGAGGAAGATACAGCTATTTTTCTAGTCACACACATGCATATATATGTAAGCAAATAAGTAGTTTAAGCAATGAATTATATTAGCATATTCAAGAATATATAAAGTGAATTAAAGGACAACTTTGATAAAGATTGATGAAGTACATGTAAGATATCTCTTTAATATCCTAAATCTCCATTAGATTTGAATTCCAAAAAATTATGTATATAATTTATGTTCCTTACAGCATATAGGTAAATAAATTATATAACTTGAAAATTTGCACAATTTTGCAAAATAAGAAAGTTTTCTTTTTTATATTATGATGTCTTGGATTTGGAATTCTGGAAAAGTCTAAGTGCACATATGAACATATGTATATGATAGATGAAAAGAAATGGAGATCTGAAATAAAAATAATTAAGTTATAACCATTCAACAACTGGATTTAACAGACATCTACAGAACATTTCATCCTAATAAAATTGAATACACGTTCTTCTCAGCACCCCATGGAACATACTCAAAAATTGATCACATCTTAGGTCACAAGTCTAATCTCAGCAAAT
>CAUYON010184621.1:0-25810 GCA_963573935.1 Arctocebus calabarensis
AGTAGCTGGGACTACAGGCGCCCGCCACAACGCCCGGCCATTTTTTGGTTGCAGCCGTCATTGTTGTTTGGCGGGCCCGGGCTGGATTCAAACCCACCAGCTCAGGTGTACGTGGCTGGCGCCTTAGCCCATTGAGCCACAGGTGCCGAGCCTGTTTGCTCTTTTTTAGTTGACTAATTAGAGTTGTCTGTAGATTCTAGTTATCAATCTTTGTCAGATCTGTACCATGCAAATGTCTTTTCCCATTCTGAAGGTTGTCTTCTTGCTTTATTGTCGTGTCCTTAGCTGTGCAGAAACTTTTTAGCTTAATTAAGTTGTAATTGTTTATTTTTACTGTTGTTTCAATTGCCACTGCATTCTTCATCATAAAAATCTTTCCCCAGGCCAATATCTTTAAGTGTTTTTCCTACATTTTCTTCAAGGATTTTTATTGTTCATGACTTAGATTTAAATCTTTTATCCATTTTGAGTCTATTTTTGTTAAGTGGTCAAAGTTGTGGGTTCCAGTCTTTACATATGGTTATCCAGTTCTCCCAGCACCATTTGTTGAACAGGGATTCTTTTCCCCACTGTATGCTTTTGTTTGGTTTATCAAAGATCAGATGGCAACTAGAACTGGTTTCAGCTCTTGGTTTTCTATTCCGTTCCATATGTCTATGTCCCTATTTTTGTGCCAAAATTTTGTGTATTTTTGATCACTATAGACTTGTAGACTGATGTAGTCTGTAGAGTGATACCTACAGATTGTTTTATTACTATGAATTGCCTTGGCTCTATGTTTTTTTTCTGGTTTCATACAAAGTTCTTTTTTTTCCAGTTCTGTGACATACGATGTTGGCATTTTAAAGGGGATTACATTGAATCTATAGATTGCTGTGGGTAGAACATTTTAAAAATGTTGATTCTTCTCACCCAAGAGCATGGTATGTTCTTCCATATGTTAATGTCTTTTGCCATTTCTTTTCTTAGGGTTTCATAATTCTCTCTGTAGAGATCCTTCACCTCTAATGTTAGATATATTCCTAAGTATTTCATTTTCTTTGAAGCTACTGTGAAGGCAATTGTGCCCTTGATTTGCTTCTTAACTTGGCTGTTACTGGCATACACAAAGGCTATAGATTTGTGGACACTGATTTTATACCCTGAGACGTTACTATAATTCTTGATCACTTCCAAGAGTTTTGTGGTTGAATCTATGGGGTTCTCTAAGTATAAGATCATATCATCAGCAAAGAGTGAAAGTTTGACCTTCTCTGCCCCAATTCAGATGCCCTTTATATCTTTCTGTTGCCTGACTGCATTGGCTAGAATTTTAAGCACTATGTTGAAGAGTAGTGGTAAAGTGGACATCCTTGTCTGGTTCCTGTTCTAAGTGGAAAAGTGTTCAGTTTTACTCCATTCAGTATAATATCAACTGTTAGGTTTGTCATAGATGGCTTCAATCAGCTTAAGAAATGCACCACCTATGCCTATATTCTTAAGTGTTCATTAGACAAGAACACTAAATTTTATCAAATGCTTTTTTTTTTCTGCATCTATCAAGAGAATCTTATGGTCTTTGTTTTTGCTTCTATTGAAATGGTGAATTACATTCATGGACTTGTGTATGTTAAACCAGCCTTGCATCTGTGGGATGAAGCCTACTTGATTGTGATGTATAATTTTTCTAATGTGTAGCTGCAATATGTTAGCTAAAATCTTACTGAGTACTTTTGCATCAATATTCATTAGTGAAATTGGTCTTTAGTTCCCCTTTTTTAGTTGGCTCCTTTCCTGGTTTTGGTATTAGGGTGATGTTTTTTCAAAGAACAACATATCAGTGTTCCCTTCTCAGTGTTTTGGAATAGGTTCTGCAGTATAGGGACAAGCTCTTCTTTGAAGGCTTGATAGTTCTGGTGTGAAGCCATCTGGTTCAGGGCTTTTGTTGTTGTTGGAAGATTTTTTATTGTTTCTTTGCTCTCAGTGCTTGATATTGGTCTGTTCAAGACATCTACTTCTTTTTGGTCAAGTATAAGGAGATGGTGTGATTCCTGGTATTGGTCCATTTCCTCCACATTGTCAAATTTCTGGGCATAGAGTTTCTTGTAGTAGTCAGAGATAACGACTTGTATCTCTGTGATATCTGTTGTCACTTTCCCTTTCTCATTTCTGATTGAGGTTACTAGAGATTTTATTTTTCTGTTTCTAGTTAATCTGGCCAAAGGTTTATCGATTTTATTTATCTTTTCAGAGGACTAAACTTTTGTTTCATTAATTTTCTTAATGATTCTTGTTTTCAATTTCACTTATTTCTGATTTAGTTTTGGTTATTTTTTTTTTCTTCTGCTAGGTGTAGGATTAGATTGCTCCTCCTTTTCCATTTCCATAAGATGATTAATTGAGTTGTTGATGTGCTCTCTTTCTGTTTGTCAGATGTAGGCATCTATGCAATAAAATTTCCTCCTAGGATTGCTTTTGCAGTTTCTCACAAGTTCGGTAACTTGTACCTTCATTATTGTTATGTTTGAGGAATTTAGAAATTTCCTCCTTTATATTTTTCTAGACTCAATTGTCATTCAGCATAAGGTTGTTTAATTTCCATGCCTTTGTGGGGGGATGAAAATTTGTGTTGGAGTTAAGTTCCACCCTTACTGCCTTGTACTTCTACTGAGAAGATAAATGATGCAATTTAAATTCTTTTGATTTTGTTGAAGTTTGATTTGTGTCCAAGAGATGACCTATTTTGGAGACAGTTCCATGGGCTCATGAGAGGAACATATGTTCTTTAGCTTTGAAATGTTGTGTTCTGTGTATGTCTATTGAGCACAATTGTTCCAAGGTCATGTTTAAGTCCCTTATATCTCTGTTTGGTTTCTGTTTATAAGATCTGTCCAGTTCTACCAGAGGTATGTTAAAGTCCTCAGTTATTATGGTGTTCTAAGATATCATATTGCTCAGACCAACTAAGGTCTATTTCATAAATCTGGGAGCCTTTATGTTGGGGGCATAAATATTTAGAGTTCAAATATTGTATTGTATTGTTCTCTTGTTGTATTGTTCCCTTGACAAGAATGAAATGACCATCTTTGTCTTTCTTGACTTTAGTTGCTTTAATCCACTTGTATCTGAAAATAAGATTGCAACCCTCCTTTTTTCTGGCTTCCATTTGCCTGAAATATTATTTTCTAATCCTGAGTCCTGTTTTCTCCTTCAAGGCTAGGTGTGTTTCCTGCAGAAAACACATGGATGGCTTCAGCTTTTTAGTTTTTGAGACACAGTCTCACTTTATTGCCCTTGGTAGAGTGCCATGGCGTCACATTTCACAGCAAACTCTAACTCCTGGGCTTAGGCAATTCTCTTGCCTTAGCCTCTCGAGTAGCTGGGACTACAGGCACTCGCCACAACACCCAGCTATTTTTTGTTGCAGTCTGGCCAGGGCTGGGTTCGAACCCACCACCCTCAGTATATGGGGCCAGAGCCCTACCCACTTAGCCACAGGCACTACCCAGCTTGAGCTTTTTTATATATCAACCAGCCTGTTCCTCTTCAGTGGGGAATTCAAACCATTAACATTTATTGAGAGAATTGATAAGTGTGGTAGAGTTCTTTTCATCTTATTTTGTGAAAATCCATTCCTTGGGTTTATCCTTTGTGTCACTGTGGAAGCTAGGTTTTGTTCTCTAGTTTGTGGGTGTGTACTTTGCTGGTGCTCTATTGTGATGGCCAGTGTGGAGAATAGGTCCACATATTTCCTGTAGAGCTGGTCTTATGGCAAATTTCCTCAATGTTTGAATATCAATAAAGACTTTATTTCTCTATCAATTTTAAAGCTTATCTTATCAGAATACAGAATTCTGGTCTCAAAATTGTTTTGTTTAAGAAGGCTAAAGGTAGATAACCATTCTCTTCTGGCTTGAAAAGTTTCAGTTGAGAAGCCTGCAGTCACTCTGATATATCTGCCCCAGTAGGTCAACTGGTGCTTACTCCTAACTTCTTGCAGAATTTTCTCTTTTGTCTTCACTTTGGACAGGTTCATGACAATGTGTCTCAGAGAAGCTCTGAGTTGAGACAACCAGGAGTTCAATATCCCTCTGAAAGGAGTGTGTCACAATCTTTGGTGATACTTGGGAAATTGTCATTTGTCATATCCTCCAGTTAGGGCTTCCATTCCTCTGGGGCATTCTTCTTCCACTTCTGGGATACCTATAATTCATATATTTGAAGACTTCATGAAGTAGCCTAATTCTCTGAGTGAATGTTCTGCTTTTTCTCTCTTCTTTTCTGCCTATGTTAGGTCAAAAGCTTTATCCTCTACCTCTGAGAGTCTTTCTTTTGTATGGTCTAATCTGTTATTGATATTTTCTACTGCATCTTTAAGCTCCCTGATTGACTGTTTCAATTCCTTAAGTTCCCCTATATCCTTTCTATATTATTCATATCTTTCATCACTTATTTGGTTCTGTTCTTGGATTTCCTTTTGTTTATTTTCTCAGCAATCTCCTTCATTGTTTTTACCATCCATATTTTAAATTCTCTTTTCTATCATTTCTTTATCAGTGGAATCCTCTGCGGTAGCTGCCTGCCTCATGATCCCTTGGTGGGAGGGGGGTTTGCTCTGTTCTGGTTTTTCATGTTGCCTGGACTTTTCTATTGGTTCTTTCTCATGAATGTTTTCTTCCTGCCTGCTTCCTTATCCTACTTTTCCCTTCCACTTCTTCCTTCTCTTTAAATTACTTTGTCTCTATGGTTAGGTACTGAGGTGTCCTTTTGGTATAGGGCCAAAAGGAAGAGAAGAGTGAAGAGCAAGAAGGGAGAAAAGAAAGAAAAAGAAAAAAGAAAAAAGAAAAAGGGGGAGAAGGAAAGACTGACAGAAAGAAGAAAAGAAGAACAGAAAGATAGAGATGGGAATAATAGTGGTGTCTAGTAGGGTGCTTTAATCCAAACCCACAATTCCCAGTCTCTGGGGGGTTGGAATGGATGGGTTCCTTGAGGTCAGGAGCTCTTTACCTGCTAGAGCAAAAACAGGACCACACCTCCATCAAATAGAGGAAAAAGAACACAGCAGTATGTTGCAGTGGGGACCTACTAATAGTATCCTTCCAAAGGCCAAAGCTAAAAGGACCCCCTAGACCAGGGTATCAAGGTTTCCTTAAGCCAGGCCAATGTTGTGGGCCCCCAGCCCAGGCCTCAGTGTGAGGCTCTGTCCCATAAACAGAATATAGATTGACAAAGAATAAAACAGAGCAGAAAAAAGAAACAGTAATAATAACAGTACAAACTTATATAAGATGTAAAAAAAAGGGGTATGTCTTAGTTGTTATTTGAGAAATTCATGTGGAAAAGACAAGAAAAATAGAAAAATCTTTATAAAACAAAGGGGAAAGGCAGAAATGGAAAGGAAAGAAAAAATAAAAGGAATAGAAAAACCGTAGCAAAAATGGAGCCCTATTATTGAAGAAAGTAAAAATGAAAAAATACAAACACAACAAAAGAAAACAAAATAGGCTCAGCACCTGTGGCTCAAGTGGCTAAGGCGCCAGTCACATACACCAGAGGTGGGTTCGAATCCAGCCTGGGCCCACCAAACAACACTGACGGCTGCAACCAAAAGAATAGCTGGGCATTGTGGTGGGCAACTGTAGTCCCAGCTACTTGGGAGGCGGAGGCAGGAGAATGGCTTGAGCCCAGGAGTTGGAGGTTGCTGTGAGCTGTGATGCCACAGCACTCTACTCAGGACGATAGCTTGAGGCTCTGTCTCAAAAAAAAAAAGAAAGAAAGAAAAAGAAAACAAAATAAAACAAACAAAAAATCTTAAGGAAAAAAATTAGAAATAAAAAAAATAAAAGGAACAGAAAAGCTGTAGCAAAAATGGAGTCCTTACTACTTAAGAAACTATGAAAAATTACAAATACAAATAACTAGAGACAAAATTGAAAAAAAAGGAAAAAATATATATATTGCAATATATTGCCTTGACAACAGGTGACATTCCAGGGTTAGGAGATGCTAATCATAATGCTGATGTGGCTGGCTATAGAAGATGGTGGCTAGAAACTACTATCTAGACCTGGTCCATCTTCCTGATTTATTTGCCTTCAATCCCTGCAGCGTTAAGAGCCTGAAGCTCTTGTCAGCCCACTTAAGAGACATCCCTTGATGTTTCCCACAGTGTCCTGTGGCCACGAAATGGCTGTCCCAGGAAAGCAAGTTTCACTCATCTCCTCATAGGTGGCTGCCCAGTTCAGCAGGCGCACCAGAACCAGCCTCACAGTAGGACCCTGTAGACTGTTCCTCCCAGGTAGCTCTCCCACAATGGCAGCACCTCACCAGCAGTTGAATGATGAGAGCTCTGTTCCACCCAATAGCTCAATCATAGTCCCTGGGTGCTGTTCAAGATCATTCGCTCACCTAAGCTCTCCCAAGGTAACACAAGTAAGTACCCAGGTCCAAAACAAACAAACAACAACAAAAAAAACTAAAACAACAACAATAAAAAAAAATTACAGGACAGGCCTTCTCTGTCTGAAACCTGCTATTAAACCAGCTGGACTCTGCCGGCACATAAGCACCTGCTTTCTTTGCAGGTTCTCCACTGCCCTCGACCTCTTTGTTGGCTCCTGGAATTTCCTGTTGTCTCCCCGTGACCCCAAAGTGATGTTTCTGGGCAGGTTCACAAGCCAGACGTGGTTGGAGTTTTCTCACCCTGATCTCATCACAAGTGGCTGCAAAGTAGATGTTGCTAGTCTGCCATCTTCCTCTGCTCCCCTTGCTTCTGACCTAATTTTTCTATTTTAGTAGAGACTGGGTCTCACTCCTGCTCAAGCTGGTCTCAAACTCCTGAGCTCAAGTGATTCTGCTGCTGTGGCCTCCCAGAGTGCTAGGAGTACAGGAGTGAGCCTTTGTGCCTAGCCAGGAACTTTCACTTTTAATTGTGTACCCCTCACCACTTTTTTTTCTTTTTACAAACATGCACACCTTTTTCACTTAAGTTGTGTGCAAAAACAAGCAGGAGAGCAGGCCTCATAGAAAGGCTGTCAGGTGCAAGAACACCAGGCCACAGGTTGTTGCTATAGTTTCAATGTGTCCTCCAAAATGCATGTTGAAATTTAACTGCCATTGTGATGGTATCAAGAGATGGAGCCATTATGAGGCTGTTGTGGCAGGCACTTGTAGTCCCAGCTACTTGGTAGGCTGAGGCAAGAGAATCACTTAAGCACAAGAGTTTGAGGTTGCTGTGAGCTGCGATGCCATGGCACTCTACCAAGGGCAAAATAGTGAGACTCTGTCTCAAAAAAAAAAAAGAGGCAGTCAGGTCATGTGGCTTCCGTTAACCTTAGGTTAGGCTTAGGTTAACCTTGGGAGAGCTTAGGTGAGTGAATGATCTTGAACATGGATCTATTAATCTAACCCTGGGAGCGGATTCCTAACGAACAGTGTGTGCTCTTCTCTTCCATCTTCCACCATAAGATGATCCCACACAAAGGCCCTTGCCTGATGTTACTACCTTCACACTGGACTTCCCACCCTCCCCAGAACCACAACACAACAGATTTCTTTTCTTCATAAATTACCCAGTTTGTGGTATTCTGTTACAGCAACATCAAATGAACTAAAACATCACCCCTTACTTCTCAGACCTGATGGAGTATAACTCTTAAGAATCTAACTAAAAGAATGGGAGGAGACAAAAGTCCTTGAGCCCAGAGGCTGTTTTCCTCCTCTGTGCCTATCCAACATGCCACTAGGGCAGCAGTTCTCAACCTGTGGGTCGCAATCCACAGGAACTATATTAAAGGGCTGTGGCATAGGAAGGTTGAGAACCACTACACTAGGGGATCAAAAAAAAAAAAAATAGCTAAGGAGGCAGGAAGGAAGAAAGACAGGGAAGGACGAAGGGAGCAAGAAAGGAACCATGTGGCAGGCTGAATCACGGACACTGCCCAAACATCCACATTCAAACCATGGAACCTATGACTGTTATCTCATGTGGTAAAAGGGACTCTGCAGATGTGACTGAGCTAAGGATCCTGAGATTATCTGAGTGGGCCCTAAATGTAATCACAAGAGTCCTTGTAAAAGGGAGATCTGACTACAGCAGAGGAGAAGGCAGTGTAACCAGGGAAGCAGAGATAAGAGTAAAGTGTTCACAGGCCAAGGAATGTTAGCAGACACCAGCAGCTGGAGGAGGCCGGGAAGAAACTAGTCCTGCTGATGCCTGAATTTAGGCCCGGTGAAACTGATCTTGAATTTCTGGCCTCCTGAATTGTAAGAAAATAAATGTTGTTTTAAGCCACCAAGTTTATGGTAATTTGTTACAGCAGTGAGAGCAAACTAACACAGTCATTCTCTAATAGGTTATCACCCTTCTAACCAAGGACCCTGGGAAGCTGCATTTTGTTATGGTGCAAACTTCAGCAGGCATTCAAGTTTGGACCATCTATGTCTAAAGTTAGAATATATTTGCATCTGATATGATGTCTTTTGTTTCAAAGGATCTGGAAAAGCATTGTCATCAGAAAGACCCTGTCCAGAATATTCTGTAACTTAAACATGGACAGATGGGTACATTATCCTTCTAATTATAAAAACATTAGTGGAAACACCTAATGAAATGTGCACTGCCTCAAGAAAACCAAACACTTTAGTAAAAGGTGTAAGAACTTTCAGACAGGCATAGCTCTACCATTCCACACTGCCTCACTTCTCTCTGATGGAGGCTTTTGCTGTGGACCCACTCAGCAGCCTACACATGTACAAGCTATGCTCTGACTTCCTCACCTCTGCAAGAGTGTCCTTGCACTTGCCTTTCCCTTTGGCTGGTCCCTTGCCCTCTCTCTAGTCCTAAGTCAAAACACATTTTCACAGGAAACCTTCTGTCACCAGCCTTTCCCCTCAGCCACATGCCCCAAAGAATAAGCTATTTCCTCTTGGCACGCCAAGAGAGGCAGTGACACACTGGTGTCTGCCTTGATCTGCACCCTACAGCACCTGTGACAGAAGACTCCCAAGCCTTCCTTGCCATTTGCCTCAGGACAGTAAACATGAGAGAGGGATCACCTCTTACCCAAAGCATATCCTCAGGGCCTGTCCCATAGTGAAAGGGGAGAGGATAATGGCAAAGTGGCAGGAGAGAGCACCAGGCCACACAGTGGGGCCGCCCTTCAGATGTAGCTTAGCTATGGGTGATGACACACTGGAGGCCATGACAGCAAATGAAGGAGTCCTAAGATCAATTTTGAGGGTCACCACAAGCATTTAAAAAAAATTCTCAACCTATTTTTTAAAATGTCAGATTAATATGAAGGTGTAAATGATTATGTTGCCATGTTTGCATTTATTAAGTAAGTTCCCTTGTTGTAGTTATGCCCCACCCCCAGAAGGTGCTAGATGCCCACCTGGGCAGGCACTGGGTGAGGTACTAGGGATTCCCCAGGGACAAGACGGACCAGGTACCTGCCCCCACAAAGCTCCCAGCCTCGTAAGGGAGGCTAACCACAGACAGGTACGCAGAGATATGGTAATCACAATGACAGTGAGGTCCGTGAAGGAGAAACTCAGCAGTGAGGACTGAGAGGAGCCAGGAACCTTCTCTGAAGGACCAGCAGGAGGAACCGAAGAGCAGAGGGAAAGCCTGAGGCAGGGCCCTGTCTGGAGGTGATGTATCTGAAGAACTGAAAGAAGCCTGTGGGCCTGCAACAGAGGAGGAAACGGGCCAGAATCCACTGGACCTGAAGGCCACCTTCCCCAGCTGGCCCTCAGCCTGAAGCAATGAGAAGCCTCTGAAAAGCTGAGTAAGTGGAATGAATGATTCAGGCCACTGAGAACGGAGTCAGCAAAAGGCAGATCAAGGACTAGCAGAGGATGCAGACAGTCCCCTCCCCACACCCAACTCTAAATACCATAGAGACTCGGGCCGCTTGCTCCCTTGGCGGTTCTAGACAAGGCCCAGTTTTCTTATGTCAAGGCAGATGACCACACATCCCAGCCACAGCTGAAGGCCTCCAAGTCTACGGGCCAACACCATCACTTCTCTCACGACTGCAGTGATTTCCATGAATGCAGCAGGGGCCATTCTGATGTGTGGGCCCCTGGAAGTGCGTGGACAGATGGAGACTGAGAGGCCAGAACTGCTAAGCACAACCTCATGCTCCCAGGAGCTGTCAGAGAAGTGGGTGCTCATGCAGCAACACACACACAGTAACACAGACAGAGGCAGCAACTCACACATGCATGCACAGCAACACACACACACCACACACGCATACAGCCCTGCCAACTCCTGCCATCACCCAGACCCCTGGGGCAAGTCACCTTCCTCCCTGCTTCCTGCTCCAGCAGGCCTGGCGTCAGAATGTCAGTGTGGGGTTGTAACACACTGACTACACTCCTCGTCTTTCTTGGCAAAGATAGACGAACAACAAGGAAAATCACAAATAAATACCGTGTTAAGGCCATCAGATATAAATAATTTCCTCAGACATCTCAGTGGGGTGGGTCCTCTGCTACAACTAGGGCTGAAAAGATGTGTCACCAGGCAGGCTCCTAGACAGCAAACTGTAACAGATCCCTGGGAACACAAGCCATGCATACAAATAACTTTCTTCCAGGCTTGTGGGGGATCAAGAAAAGAAGCAAAAAACGAAAGGTCAAAGGTCGCCAACTGCAAGGCCAGCAGAAGACAGGCAGGAGTCAAGCCTGGGTGGCTGAGCACATGTTCGCAGCCAGCTCTGCCTTCACACTCACCCTTGAGAAGGAAGTGCGACCCACATCACCTACTGCCTCAGAGGAGTCCGAGGAATGACAGTGGCAGCAGTGCCTGCAGGACTGAGCCGTGTGGCCAACATTTACCAATGACTCACAATGAGCCAGACCCTATGCTAGGCAGTTCTTACCGTGAACCTAAATAAAATCGTAAGCTGCCCCAGAGCTAACTGAATGGACCCCTCTAGGCCAAGGGGACACAGAAATAACATAAAGCCAAGTTGCTGGCCAGGAGATGGGAGGTCATCATGCCTCCCTTCCCTTCTTGGAGATGTCCTTTGAACTTATCAACAAGCCTAAAGCCATACATGACAAAGCTTAATCACACCTGCAGGTCATCTGTTTACTTAACAGATCTCTCCCTTATCTTAAAAAATTCTAAAGATCAAGTTTCATTTCTTTAACCAATTATAAATCAAAGATTCTGAAACTCACCTATAACCTATAAGCCTTTGAGATGTCCCACCTTTTGCCACCAAACCAATATACACATTCAACTTCCATGTACTGATTCACGATTTATGAGTAATTCCTTCCTCCCTGAAACGTATAAAACCAGATTGTAACCCCAACCAAAGCGATTCCACAAGTTCAAGGCTTCTTGGGTGTCCCTCCAGGCCATGGTTCTCAAATTTAGTGCAGAATAAACCCCTTTAAATTATTTTACAGAATTATTTTACATTATTTTTAGCATTAACATGCACGTCCACCCAGTGGGGACAAAGCCACCCAATATACTAATAAAGAAAATAAAGCTCAGGGGCGGCGCCTGTAGCCCAACGAGTAGAGCAGCGGCCCCATATACCAGATGTGGTGGGTTCAAACTCAGCCCTGCTCAAAAACTGAAAAAAAAAAGATGCCCATATTTGGGGCAACACTTGTGGCTCAGTGAGTAGGGCGCTGGCCCCATATACTGAGGGGGGTGGGTTCAAACCTGGCCCCGGCCAAAATGCAACAAAACATAGCCAGGCGTTGTGGTGGGTGCCTGTAGTCCCAGCTACTTGGGAGGCTGAGGCAAGAGAATCGCCTAAGCCCAAGAGTTGGAGGTTGCTGTGAGCTGTGTGATGCCACAGCACTCTACCGAGGGTGATAAAGTGAGACTCTGTCTATACAAAAAAAAAAAAAGAAAAAGAAAAGAAAGCTCAGAAAAATTTAGTCACTGGCTCAACACCATACAGCCAACTAAGTAGCAGGGCTTAGGATTCCAAAGTCTAGGCTGACTGCAACAGCACTGGCCACGACAGGACCCCACTCCTGACCGAGACAGAGCTAGACCCTGGAAGTCACCAGTCACACATCAGGTCCGGTCCAGCAACCGGAGAAGGAGGCACAGTCCACCCCCACAGAGCCACAAAGCTCTGCTTGCTGCCACCAGCACAGCACACCTCCCACACGCATGGGCTGCACTCTTGACACCTGTGCTTTCTCACCCATCCCCCAAACTTCCCGCCCTGAACATGTGCCCACACACATGGACTAGGCAAAATTTCACAAAAGCCCTTGTCCTTTTACCTGATGTGATCTGACCTGTTCAAAGACTAAGTGAAAAAGTCATTTAAAGCAGGAGACCACATAAAACTAACTTAAACCTTGCACCTCTGAAGGCGTATGAGAGGTGTCCTCCTCGGCCGTCTGCTGACGTGGCCAGCTGGGGCCTCTTCTCAGAGTCTGGGCTGCTCAATGCCCTTCCCTGTTAGCGCTCCTAGGCAGATCACATCTGTAATTTATCATCTAACTTACCCAGTTTTGTTTTCTTTTTAAAAATTTGAACAATGACTTACAATTTTGAAGCTAATTCTAAACAGAATTTAACAGACCTTTAACAATTTTTCTCTTTTATTTTTACAACTGTGTCACCCATATCCTCCCAGCAATTTTTTTAGTGACTCGGTGACTCACCTTTAGCAAATTTTCCCTAAATATTCAACTTAGTTTTCTTTTTTCTTTTTTTTTTTTTTGAGAAAGAGCCTCAAGCTGTCACCCTGGATAGAGTGCTGTGGCATCACAGCTCACAGCAACCTCCAATTCCTGGGCTTGAGGGAGTCTCCTGCCTCTGCCGATACTACAGGCCACAACACCCGGCCATTTTTTGGTTGCAGCTGTCAATGTTGTTTGGTGGGCCCAGGCTGGATTTGAACCCACCAGCTCAGGTGTACATGGCTGGCGCCTTAGCCGCTTGAGCCACAGGTGCCAGGCCTTAGTTTTCTTTTTCTTTCTTTCTTTAGACAGAGTCTCAGTATGTTGCCTTCAGTAGAGTGCCATGGCATCACAGCTCACAGCAACCTTAAACTCTTGGGCTTAAGCAATTCTCTTGTCTCAGCCTCCCAAGTAGCTGGATCTACAGGAGCCTGCCATAACACCTGGTTATTTTTTCTTGTTGTTGTTGTTGTTGCAGTTGTCATTGTTCTTTAGCTGGCCTGGGCCGGGTTCGAACCCACCAACCTCGGTGCATGTGACCGGCGCCGTAACCACTGAGCTACGGGCACTGAACCTTCAACTTAGTTTTCATACAAACAATTCTTCATTATACTTTATGGGTCTACTAAACACTTCATTAAATTACATAATTATCATAACAGGTACAACAGGCCACTGACTCTTGGCAGGTATGCAGCTCAGCAGCGAGCAGAGGCCTAGTCCTATTATGTGGTCAGGGAGGACCACAGGGGTGGGGGGCGTTGTGGAGGGCACTTGAGACACCAGTACACTGGGGGTGGTTAAGAGAATGCTAGCCAAATTGATAAACAGAATGAAAGAACAGACAAGCAGTCAATTATCCTTTAAGCCTAATCTACACTCTCATATTGGTAGCACTCTGAATGCCTTAAAACAATACAATTTTAAGGCTGGATGTGGTGGTTCACACTTGTAATCCTAGCACTCCGGGAGGTCAAGGCAGGTGGATTGCTTGAGCTCAGGAGATTAAGACCAGCCTAAGCAAGAGCGAGACCCTGTCTCTAATAAATATAGAAAAACTAGCTGGGTGTTGCAGCAGGTGTCTGTTGTCCCAGCAACTCAGGAGGATGAGGCAGGCAGGGGGATCACGTGAGCCCAAGAGTTTGAGGTTGCTGTCAGCTTTGACACCACAATACTCTACCCAGGGCAACAGAATGAGAATCTGTCTCAAAAAAAAAAAAAAGAAAAAAGAAAAATTAAGCCATTCGTTTATAACATAGTTTCACAGTTTTACTATTTTATGGTCATTGAAGTTGACCTAGTGCAGTTTATTTAAACCTTTATACAGCATGCCCTAAGTAAAAATACCAACAAAAGAAAACAAACAACCACAAACGCCCAAGTCCACATGCCAATCAGTGAGCATCAGGTTTCCATAGAACACATTCCTCCCACCGACAGCTTCATCACGAGCTGTGAGACCCCAACAAAAGCCCTTACCCAGATCTCAGGAAGTGACCAGCACACGTTAGCTCACCGCCAATCTCAGTAGAGTGTGTGATAATTTCCCTCATTTTGCAAATGAGCATGGAGGCACAGAATGCTGGTGACTTGCCCCAGTTTTTAACCCTGAACATGGCCCATAGTTGTTACATACAGAAGTGACCCGTGCCCACCTTCCTAGGCAGCAGACACCCAACAATCACCCTAAGCTCGAGGACTCGGAAAGCACCCCGCATTATAGTCTGTGGCCCTCTCACTCCATTATCTCACTTTGAGGCAGATGAAGCTCCTGAGGTATAAAAATCTGACAAACAGGTATTTCCCAAATACATCCCCATGATGAAAGGGAGGGAGCAGCGCTGAGTCTCCGAGGATAGGACCTAAGCACGTGTTTTAGCTCTGCCACAGGCTCGATGTCTGACTTTGAGCAAGGCACTCCACCTCTCTAAGCTTCAACTTGCAACCTGTAAAACGAAGGGATGCCCTCTGTGTGGTTTTATGACACTCTCAGAAGCACAGAACCCTCTCTGAATGGAGAAGCTGATACGCTGAAACAGAGGAAACCACGGGGGCTCTAGCCACAGGCCCTGGGGAGGCAGCCGGGTCTCGCCCTCTCCCTCCTCCTCCCCTGGGTGCTGGGAGAGGAGTGGGGGTCAGGGCATGTTGTGCAGAGAACACAGTAAGCAGAGCCGCTGGAGTGAAGAGGAAGGGATAGGGTGCTCAGCTTGCAGAGGGAGACCACAGGGAAGCAGCAGACTAAAGTCAGACTGAGAACCTCAAATGTCAGTCCAAGAAGCCGGGAGCTGCCCCTGCTGGCTGAGGCTGCCAGTGATGCTGCTGCTGCCGAGTGAGGACACAGAGCCGTCTGCAAGGAGGACAGCAGATGTGGGTGGATGAGACCAGAGCAGGACCAGAAGGGTGCGCATGTGGCCACAGCCAGGAGGGGACAGTTGGGGCCCATCACGGTGACCACCCTCATGAGGCTGGTCTTCTGAAGCCTGGATACCTCTGCCACACCCTACTCAGTTCCGGTATAAACCTATGCCTGAAGTCCTAAAACATATAGAAAATTAATTTGTCACACTGAGTTCAACCGTAAAGGTGCAGAACAGAAATCAGTTAAGGAAAAGAGGCCACTTTCTAAAATAGTGTGCCCTTGAAGGGTAGCTTTTAAGACCATCCCATTCCTGCCTTGAAAAACTAGTGGGATCCTCCCTGGAGCTCAGCTGGCCAATGGCATACTGACCACAGGCCTGGGCACGACAGGAGAACAAGAAGCTGCCAAGTCTCCTACAAGCCATCATCGCTATAACCTTTCTATGATTCCCCACTTGCTCTGTGGCTACCAAGTGGATTGTTTCAAAAAACAGTAAAAATACCTTCACTCAAAGAACTGTTATAACTCAATAATAAAATGACAATGCAGGCTCGGCGCCTGTGGCTCAAGTGGCTAAGGAGCCAGTCATATACACCAGAACTGGTGGGTTTGAATTCAGCCCGGGCCCGCCAAACAACAATGACAACTACAACCAAAAAATATCCGGGTGTTGTGGCGGGCACCTGAGGTACCAGCTACTTGGGGGGGCTGAGGCAAAAGAATTGCTTAAGCCCAGGAGTTGGAGGTTGCTGTGAGCTGTGATGCCACAGCACTCTACCCAGGGCGACGGCCTGAGGCTCTGTCTCAAAAAATAAAAATAAAAATTACAAAGTAAAATAAAATAAAATAAAATGACAATGCAACTAAAAATGGGCAAAGAGTCTGAGTAATTGTGGCTCCAAAGAAGATATTCAAGTGGCCACTAAGCACACGAAAGATGCTCAACATCATTAGTCAATAGGGAAATGCAAATCAAAACCACAGTGAGATCCCTAAGATGATGAAGATCAAAAACATGACAGAGCATAACAAGTGATGGGGAGGACAGGGAGAAAATGGGACTCTTACACACTGGGGTAGGACTGTCACATGGTGCAGCTGGAAAACAGTCTGGTGGTTCCTCCAGAGGTTATGCATGGAGTTAGCATGTCACCCAGCAATTCCACCCCCAGTACATACCCAAGAGAAATGAAAACATGTACACATAAGAACCTGTACACCGGGTGGCGCCTGTGGCTCAGTGAGTAGGGCGCCAGCCCCATATACTGAGGGTGGCTGGTTCAAGCCCGGCCCCGGCCGAACTGCAAAACAGAAAAATAGCGGGGCGTTGTGGCGGGCGCCTGAAGTCCCAGCTACTTGGGAGGCTGAGACAGAAGAATCGCCTAAGCCCAGGAGTTGGAGGTTGCTGTGAGCTGTGTGACGCCACGGCACTCTACCAAGGGTTAACAAGTGAGACTCTGTCTCCAAAAAAAAAAAAGAACCTGTACACCAGTGTTCACAGCAGCATTATTCATAAAGGGGCAAAAGCAGAAACAACCCAAATGTCCACCAACTGACGAACAGAAAAACAAAATACCGCTAGGGAATACACTAGGGAATTTATTTATACTTGGCCATAATGGAAATGAAATACTGATACATGATATGACATAGATGAACCTTGAAAGCATTATACTGAGTGAAAGAAGCCAGCATAAACCACTCATACTGTTTGTGCCATTTATATGAAATGTCAAGAATAAAAAAATTCATAGAGACAGAAAGTAGATTTAGTGGTTACTGGGGAGAATGGCATGGATACAGTTTCCCCTTGGGGTGATAGAAATGTTTAAAAATTGATTGCAGCAAAGGCTGCAAAACTATGGATATACTAAAAACCACTGAAGTGTCCATTTTAAATGAGTGAATGGTATGGTATGTGAATTACACCTCAATAAAGCTTTCCTTTAAAACAACAAAAAAGTCTGGGTGCAGTAGCTTATGCCTACAATGCCCAGACTCTGAGAAGCCTAGGTGAGATGATTATTTAAGCTCAGGCATTTGAGACCAGCCTGAGCAAGAGCGAGACCCCTGTCTCTACTAAAAATAGAAAAATTAGCCAGTTGTGGCACCTATAGTCCCAGCTACTCAGGAGGCTGAGCCAGAAGCATCACTTGAGCCCTGGAGTTTGAGGTTGTTGTAAGCTAAGGTCACGGCACTCCAGCCTGGGAGACAGACACTCTGTCTCAAAAAACAAGCAGACCCCCCACCTCTACTCTCACAAGCCCATGCACAAGCACAGCACGGATGTCCAGAGCACGGGACGGCCAGTCCCAGTGTTGGGGAGGCAGGGACAGGCCCACAGGGAAGCCTGAGCTCCACAGTCTGGAGCCTTGTGACTTAGATACATAGGCTCCCTCAGCCAGTTTCAGTCTCTGTGAAATGGCAACCATATGGCCTACCTCAGAGTCAAGCAATTAAGCCACGAGCTGGCACAGAGTCAGACACAGAACGCACAGGTACACGGACGACACAAGCTAGTCATCTATGGGAAAGTACACAGTGAAATGACACCGACCTTTACAAAAACCACTAGAGCTGGTTTTATAACTTCATCTATAAAATGATAACATACATTATCAGAAATGATCCAATTTCAATTTCATATGCCGTTTTCCGAGACTAACCTGAGCTCATTGCCCCACTGTTTCAAGGAGTAAAAGTTGATAGCATTTGGGTGCCCAGGGGCGGGCTGGCTGGCGGCTTGTTCTCCCACCAGCTCTCCAGGCGCAGTCTCCACAGCCAAGACATTTCTGGCTGTTTCTGCAGAAGCATTAGGGTGTTGATAAATTAAATCTGAAAGAAAGACAAATGTCAGTTACTCAATGTTTCCACACAAATTTTGACAACCTACATAAGACAATGATGCAATAGACTATATAAATATCTAAACTAGGCTGGACGCAGTAGCTCACACCTGTAATCCTAGCACCCTGGGAGGCCAAGGTAGGAGGACGGCTGGAGGTCAGGAATTCGAGACCAGCCTAAGCAACACAGTAAGACTCTATCTCTACAAAATTTAGAAAAGTTAGCCAGGCATGGTGGTGTGCACCTGCGGTCTACTCAGGAGGCTGAGGCAAAAGGTTCAGCTGAGCCCAGGACACTGAGGTTTGCTATGAGTTATGAGCAAGACTGTCTTGAAAGAAAGAAAGAAAAGGGAGGGAGAGAAAAGAAAAGGAGAGGAGAGGAGGAAAATAAAAGAAAAAGGAAGCAAGACAAGAAAGCAAAGGAAGAAGGAAGGGAGAGAGGAAGGGAGAAAGGGAGGGAGGGGAAAGAAAGACATCTAAACTATACCAATATATAGCTATATATATTTATATAGTATATATCAAAAATATATACTATATAAATATATATTATATATTTATAATGTTATAAATATTATATATAATAAAAACATTATATTTTATATATATATATATTTGGTGCTCTGAAACCATTTTCACCTAAAGAGATCTATATATCTCAAAGAAACACAGGTTGTGATGTACTTTAAACCACCAAGCATTAACAGCGCTGGCCCAGGCAGAGAAGAGGGTAGAATTTTCCTCTAGTCTTGTAAATCAGTAAACCTTGCAAAAAACTGGGATCAAGGTCCACTCACCAGTAACAATTTCCAGGATAAACTATTAGGTTAAAAAAAAAAAAAAGGCAAAGTGAAGATCAGATTATTCTATACTCCCTTTTTTTTAAGTAAGTGGGAGGAATATAAACATGAGAAAATTAAGTTTGCATGTCACAGAATAGCATTTCAGTAAATTTACAGGCAAACACACTGAATCTAAAGTACAATCAATCAAATTTTAGAGTATCTTTAAAATGTAAACTGAAATACTTAAGGTTGAAACAGTATGTTCAGAATTTACTTCAAAATAACAACTGTTACTTAACAAAATAATATTTGCTTCAGATAACATGTTATTTGCTTCAAAATAACAAAGTAAGTGGGTATAAGTATCAATGAAACAAGAAAGGATGTGAAATAGTAATTGTTGAAACTGCCTTATAAACATGGAGGCGTTCTCTTTCCACCTATGTTTAAAATTACTCATATATAAAACCACTGTGAAAAATATGCTTTAACAAAAACATTTCCAACTGCAAATACTCCCAACTGACATAATCTCAGAAGAGGGCACACTGGCAAATAAGATGTAATATTACTTTACAATAATCAGGGTGACCTACATCTCTTTTTAATAAAACATCCCTGTATCAAGAAGATCAATGACCACTCCTTCTGCGAAAACAAAATCAGCATTGAACTGCTAACCACCAATGTTCTAGAAAAAGTTAGTTTCCAATCAGATGAGCACATAATCAGAGTCAGTGAGATCAGGTCCTCGTAAAGGTCACTGAGCCCTGGTAAAGACAGAGCACAGGGCATCCTGGGCTGCCCGGGCTTTGGGAGCACTGTCCTGAACAGGAACTCTTTTTTTTTTTTGAGACAGAGTCTCAAGCTGTCATCCTGGATAGGGTGCCGTGGCATCACAGCTCACAGTAACCTCCAATTCCTGGGCTCAAGCGAGTCTCTTGCCTCTGCCTCCCAAGTAGCTGGGACTACAGGTGCCCGCCACAACGCCTGGCCATTTTTTGGTTGCTGCCGTCATTGTTGTTTGGCGGGTCCGGGCTGGATTCGAACCTGCCAGCTCAGGTGTACGTGGCTGGCACCTTAGCCCGTTGAGCCACAGGCACTGAGCCCTGAATGGGAACTCTTGACAACAGGTTGCACTTGGTAGGCAGGTTATTACCTTGAGCATGGTCAGTGGGGAAGGCTCTGAGAACACACTGGGAAGGTGTCTTGGGTGTAACACAGAAAAGTGATAGCTGTGCATCTGTCAGGGAACTTGGCTATGGCCAGGAAAGTCAGTACACAGCTTCCAAGCAGAGTTTTTACTAGGAAAAGCAAGAGAGTATCCTGGGGACAGAAGAATCATAGGCTCAGGAATGGAATACAAGACTGTGAAGCAAGAAGTTGGGAGGCTGTGGCAGGAGGATCACTCAAACCCAGGAATGTGAGGCTATACTGAGTTATTGTGACACCACTGTGCTCTATCCTGGGCAGGAAAATGAGACCTTGTCTCAAAAAAAAAGAAAAGAAAGAGAAAGAAAAAGAAAAGAAAGAGTTCATTTGGAAAAGGGGTTCCAACAAACAAAAGGAACAAGAGTTCAACTACCTCTAATCCAGCCCAGTCTCTTTATCTACTGTGTCAGGAGACAGAAGTCCAGAGCCAGGCCAGAGCCCAGTCAGTCATCTGGCCTCTGGCACACAAGTGTCACATGGCCAGTATAAACCATTGGACCTATTGTTGAAAAGGTCCAACTGGTGCTCAGTTTCCCAAGGCTGGTCTCCACAGACCTGTCACCAGTAAAGCATTGCAATTCTAAGCCCAACTGGGACATTAACTAAACAAAATGTCTTCATTCCTATTATAGCAAGTCCAGCTTCTCCTTCCTGTGTGGGCTGGCAGCAAGGTGACAAAGGGCTTCTCGGCGGGCCTAGGTTGTCAAATGCTCTTGTGGCAAAGCGTCTATTACCAAGAAAACCTCAGGCCTCACAGGAACCCACAGCCCACACTGGAAACACTTCCTGTGCAGTTCAGTGCCCTGGGGGTGGGGTGGACAAAAGGGACCAGAGACCAGGGAAGAACATGTTGGAAAAACATTTTCTAAGAGAAATTGCACTGGGAAGGTGTCTAGAAGCTAAGAGAAGCTATTCCCCAGCTTAGTGCATGTTTGCTATGATTGTTATTTTTGTCTGGTTTTTGGTGCTTAAAAGACTATGTGAGTTTTACTTAATTAAAAGCAGAGTTGCTGGCTTCTCCTCAATATGTGTCCTAACATTAGCATTCAGAGGCCGCCTCAGGAAGGACATTCAGGGAACACAAACTAGGACATGGCAACATTTCCTCAAAGATTTTAAGAGGATAGACTTGTGTTCCTGAACATGGCCTCTGACTTGCAGCTTCAGTGGGGAGAGAAACTCTATGCTTGATGGTTCTGGTGTTTATACCTTCTTTGTTCTTCTTAAACATTTTCAAATGCTTATGGGACAGCTCTTAATTCCAGTCTCAGCTTCCCTTCCCACCTAACAGTGCTGAGTGCTGGGACTCTCCTGCGTGGGGTGGTTTCTGCTCACATCAGTCCATGAGTCTAGTTAACTCCTCGGCTGTCCGTCCTTTACCCATCACCAAGGACACTAATCTGTGACACTGAACCTGTCTGATTTGCTAACCTAACACTTGGCATAGAAGAGGGACCCAATAAATGTTGGTAAGTGGCTGAATGAACAAGTAAAAAGTCACTCCCTCAATGGCATGGCAGAAAGGCCTGGGCTGAGGAAACAGGGCAGAAGGCAGCAGAGGCCTCTGCAGTTCTTCAATGGGTTTACACTCATCAGCCCCCCTACTTGCCTTTCTCCTGCCACCTCACCTCACAGAGTCCCTGAATAAGGGGTGGGAGGTTCACACCGACTCCCTCCTCTCTCTCCACTCCTCCTTGCTTGTCCTGCAGTCCAGCTCAGCTGCCATCCCCACCCCATCCACAGTCACAGCGACCCTGAGTTCACTTGGACCAAGTCCCATGAGGTCCAGGCTGAGGAGTCTCTGTTGGCACCAAACTCCAGCGCTGTTCCCAACGGTTCCCTTTCAGACACTCTCTGTGAGCTTCCAGCAGGGTCCTCCCAGACAGAGCTGGACCTGACCCCACTCAGCACCTCCTGCCCAGCTTCCCTCCCATGCAGCTATACCCTTTCAGGCCCTGCTTTCACAGAACCTTAAGCAAACTGGAGGAAGCTGGCTTACAGATGGGGCAACCATGATGTACTCAAGGTCACATAAACCTCCACCAAATCATGCTGCCTCTCAGATACACAGCTGATAATGACCACAACAGACACTTTGAAATAATGCACGTCATTCTGCACAAAGACACAGCTTTGATCACTTCATGGGACCAGACATCAAACAACACGTGACTCGGTGGCACTGCCAATCTAGGTGTGCATTCCACCCTGTGGTTTTCCTTCCGGTAGCCCAGGACCCCACATAAGCTGCTCCGGGAACAGAAGGAGCAGCCAATCCTGCTACCCCCCACCCGTCGCTCACATATAAGCTGTTAAGAGTGTGACAGTTAAACAATTTGATGCAGCTGCTTCAGAGGAGGAAATGTGTGGTCACCCCTCGGGGTGACTTCACAATAAAAACTTCTGCAAGAAACACCATCCATATTCAAACAGATATTTAGGCACTCAAGCTGGCTAAGATTGTGAGTGCTTCTGTGCTCCTGAACCCTTAGGAAGTCTTAAGAAGAACAGCCACTATCCCTGGCTTGTTTTCATACTACTTTATGTGGGGAATGAAGCAGACAGACTGTGCTAGACATACATCTTGGAATGAGGCTATTAGCTCATATCAATACCTCCTTGGGTTCCGCCACCTCATTCTCAACAGCTACAAAGGTCTGTGCACCCTTGATTTTATCTTCACAAATTATTATTATTTTTGCGACAGAGTCTAACTCCATTGCCCTGGGTTGAGTGCTATGGCATCATCATAGCTAACAGCAACCTCAAACTCTTGGGCTCAAGAGATCCTCCTGCCTTAGCTTCCCAAGTTCCTGTAGGTACCTGCCATGACACCCAGCTACTTTTTCTATTTTAGTAGAGATGGGGGTCTCATTTTTTCTCAGGCTAGTCTCGATCTCAAGACCTCAAGGGATCCACCTGCTTCAGCCTCCCAGAGTGCTGGGATTATGGGCTTGAGCCACTATTGCCAGGCTCGCAAATTATTCTTTTGTGTTGAAACTACGCCTTTACCTATCCAAACAGGGAAGATAACATAGAATGGCACTTGAGGCAAGGCCTACTTCAGGCTAGGCTGCAGAATGGAAGGCAGACAGAAAAGATAAGCAGATTGCAAATTTATCCCCTTCTCTGATTCTTGATTATTACTAACACAAAGATGCAGGTTACAGTCAAACAGTTAACAGTGTCTATCTCAGAAGACATGGATTCTAAAAAAAAAAAAAAAATTATAGGCAATTATGTGACAGTGCCCTATTGGGATTTCTGGGAAAGCATTCTCCTCTTTGATATAGGTGCTGCCCAGAGGGCAAGTGGCATGAGTCGGAAAAAATACTCTAAGGATGGAGAATAGGAAATTTAGAAACAGCTAGGGTCCCTCAATGGCACAGTAAGTAGCTGCGCCAGCCACGAGCTACCTATCACATGAGACAGCAAGTGCCTATTTGTAAGTCCCTCTGATCCAGGTTTCCTGTTAATTATAGCTGATCATAATCCTAACTTATTCAAAATGGTATCATCTTTGCACATAACAATGTAGTTTCCCACGTGACTCTCATAACAGAACCAAGGTAGACCAATTTCACTTCCACGGGGCATAGTGCACCACCCCTGGAACAGAGGACAAGCAATGTACTCAGACTCTGACAACTACTACAGCAGACATCAGAGCCGAGACTCTCAGCTGCCTTCTAAGATATACAACAGGCTTTTAAAGCAAAATGGTCATTCTCTATGTCTTTCCCCACAATGGTTTTAGGAGCTAGGAAAATCCTGATGGGTGACAGCATACGCAATGAAAATGTTCTAAACTACAAATGAAGATGTTCCAAAACTGTATGACTAGGAAACAACAGTAGGAAAAGGTTTTATTTTATAATGCAAATCAAGAGTATAAAAACATTCATTTTCAATTCTTTTTTTTTGGAAACAGAGCCTCACTCCAATGCCCTAGGTAGAGCACCATGGCGTCAGAGCTCACAGCAACCTCAAACTCCTGTTCTCAAGCCATCATCTTGCTTCAGCCTCCTGAGTAGCTGGGACTATAGGCATCCACCACAATTCCTGGCTAGTTTTTTTTTTTTTTTTTAGTAAAGATGGGGGTCTCACTCTTGTTCAGGCTGGTCTTGAACTCCTGACCTCAAGCAAGTCACCCGCCTCAGCCTCCCAGAGTGAAGGATTACAGGTGCTGGCCTCACTTCCAATTCTGGCTAGAGTTAGCAAGGTTAGCTAGCAGGCTGAGCAGATAACTGCAGGCGCAGCTTCAGAAACCTCCCCCACACTGCCACACAACACGGCACAATCACCTCTTAACCAGTTTTTATCTGATAAAGAAACAAAAAGGACTGAAACACAGTCTGTTCTTGACTTCCTGTTTTAGACTTTTGACTTCGTGAACTATTACAGTTTTCACAGATTGCTTGGTGGTCCAAAGTTTCATTATTTGTTCTTAGACGCTATCTAAAACTTGGTAGATGTCAAAAGTCATTCCTATCCATAAAATCTTCAAGGTGCTGCACCGCTGAGATAGCTGAAGCTCTTGGCTCTGGCTCCAGGCCTGGGTGTGCCTCCAGGCCCAGCCCTTCCCCCAGGGACTTTCTAGCGGCAGTCCTGGCCAACTCCTGGTCATCTTCCAGGCTTAGAAATCACTTCCTCAGAGAGGTCCCCAACCAGCAGGAGCCTATTTCAGCCTGCCCACAGCCCAGTATCCTGTACTTCCTCTTCCCTCACACTTATCTCACTTTGTCTCTGCAAGACCACCTGCTAGACTAGGAATTCTGAGAGGGACAGGACCAAGCCCATTGTGGGTGCCTACTGTGCTGAATGAATGAACAATGTCAGATGGCAAGACCCCAAAACGAAGCAAGAGAACCAAACATAAGCTTCGGATGCTTTCTCTGTCTCCCTAGCCAGCGCTTAAAAGAAGGACAAGTGTCATAGACAGACCACAGAACTAGGTGCTACTTCTTTTTACCTCCTTTCGGTTTAACATCAAACTTGAATCTTATTTTGTGTCCTCAGAATAAAGCATCTTCTGCGCCAAAGGCACTAGCCACCATAATGGAGACTGCCGGTTCCCCTACAGCAGTGGTTCTCAACCTTCCTAATGCCGCAACCCTTTAATACAGTTCCTGTGGGTCGTGACCCACAGGTTGAGAACCACTGCCCTACAGGATGCACTGGTCTCACTTGACTCCAAGGTCATGACTGGACTTGAATGTGATTCATACATGGAAGCACTTGGTAACTATGGAATGCTGCTCGCTCATAAGGGCTCATTGTTATTTTCCTTCTGAATTCATTTCCATTCACTGCTAAGGTGACTTACTGTATTGAATGGCAATACACAAAGAAGTGACACAGTTCTTTTCTGACTTACCTGTGTTATCTCTAGCTACCAGACCCTTAGGAAAATCCCCAGGAGTTGGGGAGGTCTTGTTGTCCCACTTGACCATGTCGAGATTGTTACAATACTCCCATCTCTTCTGCTGAAGCTCCTGTAGCCAGTAAGTCATGAGCTGATGATTAGGAGCCTAGAAAGAGGGAGGGGAAAAACATATTATGGCCACCAATAAAATGAAGAGCTTAAAAAATATTATGTTTCATGAATGCAGACTGTACAGCCTGCCACACAAAAGGGAGAGTTAAGATGAACAGATCAGGTGGCGCCTGTGGCTCAGTGGGTAGGGCGCTGGCCCCATATACTAAGGGTGGCAGGTTCAAACCCGGCCCGGCCAAACTGCAACGAAAAAATAGTTGGGCGCTCTGGCAGGTGCCTGTAGTCCTAGCTACTCGGGAGACTGAGGCAAGAGAATCGCCTAAGCCCAGGAGTTAGAGGTTGCTGTGAGCTGTGACGCCACGGCACTCTACCGAGGGTGATAAAGTAAAACTCTGTCTCTACAGAAAAAAACAAAGAAATAAAAAGCATGCTATGTGGACTAAAGATTAGGTTT
>CAUYON010184622.1:0-32589 GCA_963573935.1 Arctocebus calabarensis
TTGGATGATCTAAGAGGGACTAAGAGAGGTTAAGTTACTTCTAAGAAGTTTAACAGTAATGACTTGGCACTTGTTCCATGATAACCTACATCGAATTCTTGATCAGAAAACATATGGAAGTGGAAAGAACTCTGAACTAGAATGGTTCTGTGGTATTGAACAAGTTATTTAATTTCTCTAAGACCCAGTTTCCTGCTGTTGAGGCTGGGCCTGACAGTTTCTAAGTTCCACTTCAAGTCTAAAAGTTTGTGATTTTGGCATGTTATTCAGTTTTAAAATCTTCCATTTGGATTCACCCTCACACACAAACATAATGAATTAACCTTTAAGACAACCATTAAGATAGGTTCCTGAGGCTTGGCACCTGTGGCTCAGCGGGCTAAGGCGCCAGCCATGTACACCTGAGCTCGCGGGTTCGAATCCAGCTCGGACCACCAAACCAAAAAAAAAAAAAAAAAAAAAATGGCCAGGTGTGGGGCGGGCGCCTGTAGTCCCAGCTACTTGGGAGGCAGAGGCAGGAGCCTCGCTTGAGCCCAGGAATTGGAGGTTGCTGTGAGCTGTGATGCCACAGCACTCTACCCAGGGTGACAGCTTGAGGCTCTGTCTCAAACAAACAAACAAACAAACAAACAAATACAACTACAAATGGGCAAAAATTATGAATAAGCAGTTTACCAAAGAAGATATACATATGACAAATGTATGAAAATATGTTCAACATAATTAGCCATTAGAGAAGTGCAAATTGAAATCATAATGACATTTTGCTATATACTTATTAGAATAGCTAAAATAAAAAGCAGTGAGAGACCAGGCGTGGCGGCTCACACCTGTCATCCTAGCACTCTGGGAGGCCGAGCTGGGTGGATTGCCTGAGCTCACAGGTTCGAGACCAGCCTGAGCCAGAGCAAGACCTCATCTCTAAAAATAACCGGCTATTGTGTCAGGCGCCTGTAGTCTCAGCTACTTGGAAGGCTGAGGCAAGAGAATTGCTTGTGCCCAAGAGTTTTTTTTTTTTGAGACAGAGCCTCAAGCTGTCACCCTGGATAGAGTGCTGTGGCATCACACCTCACAGCAACCTCCAATTCCTGGGCTCAAGCGAGTCTCTTGCCTCTGCCTCCCAAGTAGCTGGGACTACAGGCGCCTGCCACAATGCCCAGCCATTTTTTGGTTGCAACCATCATTGTTGTTTGGTGGGCCTGGGCTGGATTTGAACCCGCCAGCTCAGGTGTACATGGCTGGCGCCTTAGCCTGTTGAGCCACAGGCGCTGAGCCATGCCCAAGAGTTTTTATGAGCTATGATGTTACGGCACTCTACCAAAGGTGACAAGGTGAGACTGTCTCCAAAAAATAAAAGGGCACAACACCAAATGTTGTCAAGAATGTGGAGAAACTAGATCATTCCTGTATTACTGGTGGGAATATAAAATAGTGGGAGTGGTATGGCCACTCTGGAAAAAAGTTTTCAAATTTCTTACAAAACTAAACATGCAACTATCATATGACCCCAAAATTGCACTCCTGTGCATGTTACCCGGAGAAATGATGACTTACTATTGTGATGACTCACGAACATCTGTACACAGCTTTTTATAGCAGCCTTATTCACAATAGCCCAAACTGGAAACAACCCATATGTCCTTCAACAGATAAATGGTTAACCAAACTAAGGTACATACATCCATACCGCAATATATCCTTCTGGGTATTTATTCCAGAGAAATTTAAGCTATGTTCACAAAAAAAAATCTGTATAAGAATGTTTATAGCAGCTTCATTCATAATAGCACCAGACTGGAATTATCCCTAGATGTCCTTCAACGAATGAATTGCTAAACAAACCACAGTACAATACCACAGATCACTACTTAGCAATAAAAGAACAAAGTATTGATAAACACAATAACTTGGATGGCTCTTCAGGAAATTATGCTGACTGAAAAAGAAAGTCAATTTCAAGCGGCCATATGCTATTTTATTTCATTTATATAAGATGTTTGCAATGACAACATTTTAGAAATTTTGAAATTTTAATTAGAAATTTTTAGAAGACAAGGTTAGTGTTTGGCAGAAAGTAGATTTGGGTGAGGTGAGGGATGTGGGGATGTGGTGACCTGAGGGATCCTTGTGTCAGGACTGTTCAGCATGTTGATCTTGGTGATAGAAATATGAATCACTAATTATACAGAACAAAATACATCCACGTGTGCACACGCAAATAAATACAAGAAAAAATGGAAAGGCCAGGCATAGAGGCTCACACCTAGCACTCTGGGAGGACAAAGTGGGCGGATTACTTGAGCTCAAGAGTTTGAGATTAGCCTGAGCAAGAGTGAGATCTTGTGTCTACTAAAAATAGCTGGGCATTGTGGTGGGTGCCTGTAGTCCCAGCTACTCACGAGGCTGTAGCAAGAGGACTGCTTGAACCCAGGAATTTATGGTTGCTATGAGCTATGATGCCATAGCACTCTACCCAGGGCGACACAATGAGGCTCTGACACACACACACACACAAGTGGGAAATCTGAGAAAGATGAATGAGATTAAGTCAACTGAGTCAATGTCAATATCCTGGTTGTGTTTAAAACAGGGATACAAACAAATATTTGTACATCAGTGTTCATAGCAACAATATTAATAATAGCCAAAAGGTGGAAACTACTTAAATGTCTATCAATGGATAAATAGATGAAATGTGGTACACACATATAGTGGAACATCATTCAACCTTAAAAAGGAATGAAGTAGCGGTGCCTATGGCTCAAACGAGTAGGGCACTGGCCCCATATGCCGGAGGTGGCGGGTTCAAACCCAGCCCCAGCAAAAAATGGCAAAAAAAAAATAGGAAGAAGTTCTGATATATACTACACTACAATGAATCTTCAAAACATTATGCTGAGTAAAGCAAGGGGACAAATGTATGAATCTACGTATATGGAGCACCCAGAATAGGCAAATTTAGAGACAAAAAGAATGATAGTTGCTAGGAAGAGGGTACTAGGGAATTATTGTTGAGTGGATTTTATTCAACAGAGTATTTATTTGGGATGACAAAATGTTCTGAAAATAAATAGTAGTGATAGTTGAATAACACTGTGTATGTACTTAATGCTACTGAACTATACAGCTAAAAATAGTTTTAAAAGACAAATTTTATGTATATTTTGCCATCAAAAAATGTGAAAAAAATCCTCATTAAGATGTTGTATTACAGTTTTGCAAAATGTTACCATTGGGGGAAAATTGGCAAAGAATACAAGGGGTCTCTAAATTATTTATTATAACTTAGAGGTCTACATGTGAATCTAAGAATCTAAAATTGTGTCTTTTTTTTTTTATTTAGAGAGAGAGTCTCATTGTGTTGCAGAGGCTGGAATGCAGTGGCTATTTATAGGCACGATAATAGTGAACTATAGACTCAAATTCCTGGGCTCAAGTGATTCTCCCACCTTAGCCTCTGGAGTATCTGGGACCACAGATAAGAGCTACCAAGCCTGACTTTTATTAAACCTTTCCCCCCCCCCCAATTATGTCAATTTTTAAAACGAGGGAAAGGATGGATTTTATTGAACAGATATTATACCTTTTAAAAAATATTTAAATTTTGGGCGGCTCCTGTGGCTCAGCGAGCAGGGCGCCGGCCCCATATACCAAAGGTGGCGGGTTCAAGCCCGGCCTCGGCCAAACTGCAAAACAAAAAAATAGCCGGGCGCTGTGGCGGGCGCCTGTAGTCCCAGCTACTCGGGAGGCTGAGGCAAGAGAATCACTTAAGCCCAAGAGCTGGAGGTTGCTGTAAGCAGTGTGACGCCATGGCACTCTACCCAGGGCGATAAAGTGAGACTCTGTCTCTACAAAAAAAAAAAAAAAATACACTGAATTTGTTTCTGAGAATTGAGTCCTTTGGCATTCCAGAAGTATTTAGTTCTATCTAGAGCAGACCTTGGCTGGTCCTGGATGACACCTCTGAATCATACCCCTGAAAGTACTTGTAAGAATGCTACATCACTGTACGCTATCTGATCAACTTCATTCAAACAGCCACCAAGAAAACTTTCACTCAAGATGAAGTACACAATCTGAAGTTATAGAAATAAAACAACATGGTCCAACAGGCAAGTGCACTTGGGCAAACTAGCTAAAGCCAAACAGCAAAACTATGGAGGTTTCACAGCTTTACAAAGCCCTGCACTCAAAACCAGTGTGAGTTAAATGCAACTCATGTGGCAGTCAATGTGTTAAAAAGTGCCCCTATGTCAGACCCCACCGCTTGCCAAATGTGCCTGTTTCCTAGTTAACATTCAAATAGTGAGAATTAAAACATACAGAACATCACTAGAGTTTAATCTTCTATGTATCTTTGGTGGCTCAAGCAGCTAAGGCGCCAGCCACATACACCAGAGCTGGTGGGTTCAAATTCAGCCCCGGACAGCAAAACAATGACAGCTGCAACCAAAAAATAGCCAGGCGCCTATAGTCCCAGCTACTTGGGAGGTGGAGGCAGGAGAATCGTTTGAGCACGGGAATTGGGAGGTTGCTGTGAGCTGTGATTCCAAGGCACTCTACCCAGGGCAACAGCTTGAGGTTCTGTCTCAAAAAAAAAAAAAAAAAAAAAAAATTTGGAGCTAAATGCCAAACAAACTTTAAATTCTTTACAAAACTGTTTAGGGCAAAGACTCAATTTTTTAAAGTTTAAAAAATATACTAAGAAGGGCAGCGCCTGTGGCTCAATGGACCCCATGTCAGAGGTGGCGGGTTCAAACCCAGTCCCTGCCAAAAAAAATACTGAGTTAAGTAGTGACAATTTTCTTCATATAAACATGCTGTATATTTAGCTAAGAAGCAAACCAGTATAGGGAATTCTCAAAAGGGCTTTACCAACTATGGAGGCACAAATTGCCTTAAACTGTTATTTTCTGTACAGATTTATTTTTGGTGGCTTTTTAAGGAATTTTTATTTTCCCACAAAGTTCTTCTTGGAAGTTGCAGAATTATTAGTTCTGATTAGAATTTTTATTATATTTATCAAATCAAAGTTACACATTTTTTAAGTATATCACAAATACATACATTTAAAGGAAAGGAAAAGGAAAGTTTGCATTGGTCCTAATTTTCTAGTTTGTTCTCAGAACTAGTCCTAATTTTCTAGTTTGTTCATCAGAACATTATGGGACATTCCTTCCATAGTGTCCCACGTTTCAATTAGACTTGAAAATGTATAAATCAAACAGTCAAATTGCCTTTGGTAGAAAACAAAAACAGTTCTTCCCACAAAAACATCCCATGCATACCGATGCTAGCCACCTCCTGGTAGGCACTATAGATAACTAATGGGGTGCAGAACCCCTGGGCTGATGATATCTCTACCCTCAGATCTGTGTTAAAGGCAATATTATTCCCATTTCAAAATGCAAAAGCCACTGGGAACATGGAAAAGCAATGCACAGGTGAAGGAGTAAGTTGGTTGGTCAGCTTTCCTTTTGAGACAAAGTCTCACTATGTCACCCTCAGTACAGTGCCACGGCATCATAGCTCACACCAACTTCAAACTCTTGGGCTTAAGCAATTCTTTTGCCTCAGCCTCCCAGGTAGCTGGAACTACAGGCACTTGCCACAACACCCGGCTATTTTTTTGTTGCAGTTGTCGTTGTTTGGCAGGCCTGGGCAAGGTTCAAACCCACCAGCCTTGGTATATGTGGCCAGTGCCCCAGATGCTGAGCTACAGGTGCTGAGCCTGCAAAAAAATTTTTAAATCAATTACTTTTGAAAGAAGTTTAAAGATCAGAAAGTGTATTTTTTAATTTTTTTAATCAACATAATTTAAGTATGCCACAGAAGTTGAACTATAGGTTCAAATGTGGCATGAGATAAAAAAAGGTTGAAAAACACTGCTTTAGTACCTGTTTATAAATACTGGGTGGAGGAGGGAAGGTTGTGAAGCCAGGATAGTGGAAATCTAAGAGCAGGATCACAAAGCAAGAGTATGAGACTCCTCTGCCCTCAAGATTCTGACTGCCAGGACAAAAGTTAGGAGAGCAGTATGAGAAATCTGTTGTGATTGCACATGTACAGAGCTCTCCAGTAACATAAAACTCAAAACCGTTAACTGCCCCAACTATTATCGCTCTTACATTCTATTAGAAAAGATTCTCTCCCCAAAAAATATCTTTTAAGACTTCAACACGGTTTGAGATGCCAAATTAAAAGAGGTTGGCATTACAAGGAAACTAAGGAATTCCTACATTAACAAAGGAGGATGTTTTGGGGGAAACATATTTGCTTTCTATGTTATATTAGGTTACTTTATCTTTCCTTTGATACTAAACAAGAGACATGTAATGGCACTGATAAAAATTCGAGTAAAATAAACAATGAACTAAACTGAATATGCAAAACTTACTGTTAAAACACTAAATACAAACACAAAATCAACACTAAAAGAAATTTTGTAAGTATTTTATTCATCACTGAAGAAAAAACACAGCAGCAAGTTCTGTGTTGGCTTCAATGAGACCAAATAGTTATTAATCTTTAACATAGCTACAACACTCCAAAATTGAAGTCAACACAGCCATTACTACAAATTACTTGTTGAAAGAATCTATCCTGAAAAGAAAATTAGGAAAGAGAATTTAAACAATTCCTCCAAACCACACATTTATAAATATTGTCATATTTAAAATGCTTGAAAGGCATGAATTCCCCATTAATGGAAAAGCAGTTTGCTATTGGCAACAGAAAAAAACTCAGCAATAGTTTACCAAATGCTTTAAAATTTAAAAGCTGTACTGTTTTGGATTCACACTTGAGCAGTATTTTTGTTATTACAATAACAATTGCAAATTATTTTATACTCACCTTCTTTCAAGTAAAATTACAGAAAAATCCCACTGTATCCAATGTTTGTAATGTTTACTGGACTTATAGTGAATCCAAAAACTTTCTAAATTTAGTTAATAGTAGATACCTCAAAATATCTACAGAGGTATGTTTCAACTGCTAGTAGTATGAAAACTGTTTCAGATCCACTGCTTTAAAAGGTCTTCAAACATGTTTTAACAGAACCTTACCTCATTGCAATTAATACCAGATATCTCAAAATCAAAAGAAAAAAACAAAAATCAGCTCTACACCAAGATACAGGTGTTACTCAATACCTGAAAGGTTCACATTTAAATTTATTTTTTAGTTTTTCTTTTTTGTAAACAAATGATTGATGAAATAATGCAACACCTTAAATTCCAGAAAATGGCATGGTTTTCCAACCTTCTGTGGATATGGTGCATGATCAATCTATTATATAGGATTAATACAAGTTCATGCTTTTTGTGTTATGGTGAAACAACAGTAAAGAATCCAATTTAGATTGGTTGAAGCACAAGTATAATAATCCTTGAATGTGATCAAACCTATGTAAGAATCAGTTTGAATCCATTATCTTGAGACTTAACGTCGTACTGTGGTCCATCCATCTTCATCAGTCTCGTTTTTAGTACGACGAAGAGATTCCTTATCCCTCTCAGCTCTCCATGAGGTCTTCTCCTTTTCACCATCTCTTTCTCGGTCTCGGTCTCTATCTCTTTCTCTGTCTCTGTCTCTTTCTCGGTCTCTTGAAAGAGCAGGGGGAGGAACACGACGAGGAGGATCCCGCTCTTCTGCCCGGTCATCTTTTCTGTCATCAGCACGTCTCCAGGAACTTACTAAAAATTAAAAAAAAAAAAAAAGGCTAAGTTTGTACAATATTTTGTTGGCTCAAACTAAAAATAAGCAAACAAAAGCTTGTATAATCAGCATAAACCTACTGTGCAAAGTGGCAAAAAAATCTGGCTGAATGAAAATTTTAAAATTAAAAGGATCTTTGCCTCTTATTGGAGAACTTTAACTGCAAATGAGCCATATGTATATTAAAATTTTTAATTATAGCTATAAGGTGGCTCATGCCTGTAATCCTAGCACTCTGGGAGTGCCAAGATGGGAAGATTACTTGAACTCAGAAGTTTGAGACCAGCCTAAACAAGAGCAAGACCCCAGCTCTACTAAAAAAAAAAAAAAAACAGAAAAATTAGCCAGGGGTGTGGTACAAGCCTGTAGTCCCAGCTACTCAGGAGACTGAGACAGGAGATCATTTGAGCCAAAGAGTCTGGGGTTGCTATGAGCTAGGCTGACACCATTACACGCTACCAGGATGACAGACCAAGTCTTAGGGGAAAGGGATGGGCCATTAAGAGAAGAAACACTTTTATGATCCTATTGTACAAACAAAATATTTTAAGTTTGTAAGACAAACAAAGAGCTTTTTTAAGCATCCTAAAAGTATTTTTTTAACCAAAGTTTCAAGTCTCAAATTTTCAAGAGAAAATGTATGCACTTTTTGCTTATCTGCCCAGGACCTTACTTGTAAGTTAACTGACAAACTATATTTATTAAATACATTTTTTCAACATGTACTGCTTATTATCCAATTCAAGCTCACTTTACAGCTAGACCATTGAACCAACTGTATGAAAACCATAAATTATGAGCTGAATAAAAGTCAACCATTTAACTTACTTGTGGTGTTCATACTAATTTACAAGATTATTAAACAAAATCCTAAATCCCCCCCTAAAAGGATGACTCCCCAATCATTCAGCTGCATGAAGCCCCTATACCTTCTTCACGCTCTGATCTGAGAGGAGGTCCTCTCCGCTCTCTGTCGTCTCTTAGATCTCGCCTTTCTCTTAGATCACGACGATCTTCTCTCTCACGACGACGGTCATCCCTATCTCTATCCCTATCATCCCGGCGACTTGAATCTCTCCAACTTGAAGATTCCTCAGCTGGTCCTCTTCTCCAGCCACCTTCATCCCTGTAACCATATAAAATGACAAGTTCTTGCTATTGTTTGGCTACGTGGGTTGTTATAAGTGAATACATCCTTACCTAGTTAAGACTGAATTTACAAATGTTTAATGGGGAGGCTGAAGTGGGTAGACTGAGCTCACGAGTTCAAGACCAGCCTAAGCCAGAGGAAGACCCTGTCTCTAAAAAAAGATAGCCGGGCGTTGTGGTGGGTGCCTGTAGTCCCAGCTACTTGGGAGGCTGAGGCAAGAGAATCGTTTGAGCCCAAGAGTTTGAGGCTGCTGTGAGCTGCGATGCCACAGCACCAAGGGCCACAAAGTGAGACTCTATCTCAAAAAAAAAAAAAAAGTTTAATGAGCAAAATTTAAACCCCTAACTTGGTTTCAACCTGACAACCTCAGGCATGCAGAGCAAATGAGAACACATGGATTTGTGCTGTTCCATATGATGGCCACATGTGGCTACTTAAGTTTATCTAAAATTATGTTTTTTGGGGGTTTTTTTTTTTTGAGACAGTCTTAAGCTGTCGCCTTGGTGACATCACAGCTCACAGAAACCTCAAACTCTTGGGTTTAAGCGATTCTCTTGCCTCAGCCTCCCAAGTAGCTGGGACTGCAGGCACCTGCCACAACACCTGGCTATGTTTTGGTTGCAGTTGTCATTGTTGATGAGCAGGCCCGGGTCGGGTTTGAACCCACCACCCTAGGTATATGTGGGCCGGCGCCCTGCCAATTGAGCTACAGGTGCTGCCCAAGGTTATCTAAAATAAAAAGAATATATTTCCTTAGTAGCACTAACCTATTCCAAAGTGCTCAACAGCCAAATGTGACTGTGGCTACTGTATCAGTACACACATAGAACATTTTCATCCTTGCTGAAAATTGTATTGAATAGCACTGGTCTACATTTATCTGTGCATAAAACTATTACCACTAATATAAGCAAAATGGCTTTTGATACTTTAAGGTGGTAAAACCCGATCACTGGCTCGGCACCTGTAGCTCAAATGGCTAGGGTGCCAGCCACATACATTGGAGTTAGCAGGTTCAAATCCAGCTCAAGCCCGCCAAACGACGACAACTACAATCAAAAAACAGCCAGGGCTCGGCGCCTGTGGCTCAAGCGGCTAAGGCGCCAGCCATATACACCTGAGCTGGTGAGTTCGAATCCAGCCCGGGCCTGCCAAACAACAATGACAGCTGCAACCAAAAGATGGCCGGGGCCTTGTGGCGGGCACCTATAGTCCCAGCTACTTGGGAGGCAGAGGCAGGAGAATCGCTAGAGCCCAAGAGTTTGAAGCAGTGATGTCACAGCACTGTACCCAGGGCAACAGCTTGAGGCTCTGTCTACCCCAAAAAACCAAATAAAAAAATGATCACCCTAAACCACAGAAAAAAAAGCAATGAACCGGCCGAGACACCAAGACTGGCTCCATTACCAGTCACACAATCTGTAGACAGTTACACAGGTTAGACTTTAATTTCCTTACTAAAGAGTAAAAAGAATATTCAATCATATGACCTCAAAATTTCTTTTACATGTGCACTAGGATTCTAAAAGATAACGGTGGAGGGAGGAACACCATTTCTCAAAAGTCGTTTGGACACAACAGAGTACTTATGAGAATCCCAACTGCAAATGGACAGTTTATTTAGAATATCAAACCTAGGTCTTCTGAAGCGATCCTCTCGATCCCCATCTCTCTCTCTGTCTCTCTCAGGCTCCTTGCCATTTTCCTCACGATCTTGATTATCTCTATCCCTTTCTTTTTCTCTGTCCCATTCCCGTTCTTCTGATGGTCTTGATTCTCGAGGTGGACCCCAGCTCTCTTCTCTGGCTTTTTCTTTCTCTCTCCATCCACCTAATATTTAAAGAAGCAAACTATTTTTCAAGTCAAGAAACAGATTATCAATCATGAATAGAGATCTTAATGTTGCCACTAATTCATCACCATTTTAAATAACTTAAGACACTCCAACTTAAGAAAAAAATTTAAACTAACACCATATACACATCATTGCACAGACTACAACTGCCTATCATTAAATAGTTTTTCTAACTTATCTATCTGTAGGAAACGTAAACAATCTGATTTGAGTGTTCCATGAAACAAAAATAGCATTGAAAATCTTTTTTTTTTTTTAAAGAGACAAAGTCTCTATTGCTCTCAGTAGAGTACTGTGGCATCACAGCTCACAGCAACCTCCAGCTCTTGGGTTTATCTTGCCTCAGCCTCCCAAGTAGCTGGGACTAAGGCGCCTGCCATAACACCCGTCTAAGTATTGAAAATCTTACTAACTTTTCCTCCTGTATGCAGGAATTTCAGATAGAAAATCTGTTCTAATAACAGATCACTCATTTAAGCAGAAAACTTACAAGAGTTTTCTCTGATACAGCCCCAATTTTGAGTTCATTTATGCCTTGGAACATTTTTCAAAGCCAAAAAAACTTCACTATCATATCCTCTACCATCAGTTTTTTTTTTCTTTTTGGTAGAGACAGAGTCTCACTTTATCGTCCTCGGTAGGGTGCCATGGTGTTACACAGCTCACAGCAACCTCCAACTCCTGAGCTTAGGTGATTCTCTTGCCTCAGCCTCCCGAGTAGCTGGGACTACAGGCGCCTGCCACAACAACCAGCTATTTCTCTGTTTTGCAGTTTGGCCGAGGCCAGGTTTGAACCACCACCTTCGGTATATAAGATTGGTGCCCTACTGGATGAGCCACAGGCACCGCCTGGTTATAATTTTTTTTTTTTTGTAGAGCCAGAGTCTCACTTTGTCACCCTTGGTAGAGTGCCGTGGTGTCACAAGGCTCACAGCAACCTCCAACTTCTGGGCTTAGACGATTCTCTTGCCTCAGCCTCCCAAATAGCTGGGATTACAGGCGCCCACTACCAAAAATAACCCCCGGCTATTTTTCTGTTTTGCAGTTCGGCCAAGGCCAAGTTTGAACCTGCCACCTTCAGTATATGGGGCTGGCGCCCTACTCGATGAGCCACAGGCGCTGCCCGGTTACAAATTTTTTGATCGTACTTAACCATTGATGTTGAATCCAGGAAAATATATATATATGTATAAAGAGCCAAAGGAAGCAAAGATTTCAATAAAAATTACAGCTCCAAAGTTAAATTATCATTGTCACTAACATTGCTCTTACCTGTGCTAAAACACTATCCTAACCCCTCTGCCTATAGTAACGTGTTTAATCCTATCCATCGCTCTTAAGTATATCTGATCCTCATGTATGCATTCTTTACTTGTGAATTTGCCTACTTACTAGAATTTTTATGTAAACCCCAAATTTATATTCATGGCATTTATACAAAGACACATTCAGGGCACCAAAAAACTGGGATTGTTTGACACACATTGCCAGCTGAGTGACAGCCATTTTATTTCACCTCTCAAACACTGCAAAACAAGAGTCTTTCATCAGGGTCTACTGGGTGCCATGTTTTTCCTATCTTTGTGATTGTTGCTACTGACTTCACTTTTAAAATGGCTCCCAGCATAGTGGTAAAGTGCTGTCTGATGTTCCTAAATAAACAACAGCTATGATGTGTCTGTCACAGGGAGAAAATTATTAGATAAGCTTTGTTCAGGCATGAGTTACAATTCTGTTGGTCATGAGTTCAATGTCAATCAATCACACTGTGATCAAAGGCTCACAGGAACCTAACTTTGCATGTCTTCTAGGAACAACTATTTAGTACTCATAGTAACTTTACAAAACATAACTACAGGCTCAGCGCCTGTGGCTCAACAGGGTAAGGCGCCAGCCACGTACACCTGAGCTGGTTCGAATCCAGCCCGGGCTCGCCAAACAACGACAGCTGCAACCAAGAAGTGGCCGGGCGTTGTGGCGGGCGCCTGTAGTGCCAGTTACTTGGACGGAGGCAAGAGACTTGCTTGAGCCCAGGAACTGGAGGTTGCTGTGAGCTGTGATGCTACAGCACTCTATCCAGGGTGACAGCTTGAGGCTCTGTCTCAAAATAAATAAATAAATAAATAAAAATAACTACAGCAAATTAATATAAATCCTCTATACTTTTAACCCCATTTTACATGGGGCAAGTTAAAATTAGCTTGCCGAAAGACACTCAGCTCAATGGTGGAATGAGGTTAGACTGGAACAAACAAGAGGTAGGCAACAGAAATCATTAAGGGTAAAGGCAAGGGAAGCTGCGTGCTTAGATCTGCACTTCGCACAGATTGCTCTGGTCACTGCCACCTCCCTAATGCAAAAACAAGAGAGTGAAAAAAATGATGGTGACCAAGAATCAGGTATTAGCAGAAAGAATAGAGAAGTGGGTGGATTTGAGGAACATGAAAAAAGCAAAACTAAACTAAATGAAAGATTTAACATAAAGGATGCAAAGGGCAAGGCACAGTGGCTCATGCCTATAATCCTAGCACTCTGGGAGGCTGACCCAAGAGGATGACTTGAGCCCAAGAGTGAGGTTGCTGTGAGCTATGACACCATAGCACTCTATCCAGCGCAACAGAATGAGACTGTCTCAAAAAGAAAAAAAAAGACTTGGCACCCGTGGCTCAAGCGGTTAAGGCGCCAGCCACATACACCTGAGCTGGCAGGTTCGAATCCAGCCTGCCAAACAACAATGATGGCTGCAACCAAAAAATAGCCAGGAGTTGTGGCAGGTGCGTATGGTCCCCTACTTGGGAGGCAGAGGCAGGAAAATCGCTTGAGCCCAGGAGTTGGAGGTTGCTGTGAGCTGTGATACCACCGCACTCTACCAAGGGTGATGGCATGAGGCTCTGTCTCGAGGGAAAAAAAAAAGTTTGAAAGACCAGTGTAAAGAAGAACACCCAGATTCCTACCTCAGTTAGATGGACAGTAGGCCCCTGAAAAGCAGGGGTAGGTGGCTAACTGGGTATATGTAGGGATGGGGTTGGTGATACTGATGGGTTGTTTTTTTTGTTTTTTGAGACAGAGCCTCAAGCTGTCACTCTGGATAGAGTGCTGTGGCATTACAGCTCACAGCAACCTCCAATTTCTGGGCTCAAGCGAGTCCCTTGCTTCCGCCTCCCAAGTGGCTGGCACTACAGGTGCCCGCCACAACTCCCGACCATTTTTTAGTTGCAGCTGTCATTGTTGTCTGGTAGGCCCAGGCTGGATTCAAACCCGCCAGCTGAGGTGTATGTGGCTTGCGCCTTAGCTCGTTGAGCCACAGCCACCAAGCCGTGAGTAGAGTTTTGAATAAATTATATTTTAAATCACTGGGACTTGAAGATAAGAGATACACTGTGTGCATTTTACAAACATATCACCCGCATGTAATATGCAGAAATTGGCTGGGTGCGGGGGCTCACACCTATAATCCTAGCACTCTGGGAGGCCGAGGCCGGTAGATTGCCTGAGCCAAAGCAATACCCTGTCTCTAGAAAGTCAAGTGCTGTGGTGGGCACCTATAGTTCCAGCTACTTGGGAGGCTGAGGCAAGAGAATCGCTTAAGCCCAAGAGTTTGAGCTTGATGTGAGCTGTGATGCCAAGTGAAAATGTCTCACCAAAAAAAAAAAAAAGCAGAAATTGCCTAAAGAGCATGGTAAGAGATGTATGTCACATACTTGTATACTCTACAACTGCTCATGAATAATAAAATGTGGTGAAATGGCTCATGACTTAATCCCAGCACTTTGGAAGGCTGAGGAGGGAGGATCACCTGAGGCCAGGAGTCTGAGACCAGTCTGACCCACCATAGTTGAGATTCTGTCTCCACAAAAAATAATAGTAAAGTGTGGAGAGATAAACAGGTCTAGAACTAAGGAAGAAAATAAACTCTTCTTCCACATGTAAATCCAAGGCTGGTAGGACTGTGACTAGTACACTTCAGTTTTAACTATTTTTTATTTATTTATTTATTTATTTATTTATTTATTTATTTATTTATTGAGACAGAGTCTCAAGCTGGCGCTCTGGGTAGAGTGCTATGGCATCACAGCTCACAGCAACCTCCAACTCCTGAGCTCGAGAGATTCTCCTGCCTCCGCCTCCCAAGTAGCTGGAACTACAGGCGCCTGCCACAACACCCAGCTATTTTTTGGTTGCAGCCATCATTGTTGTTTGGCAGGCCTAGGCTGGATTCAAACTCGCCAGCTCAGGTGTATGTGGCTTGTGCCTTAGCTGCTTGAGCCACAGGCACCAAGCCCAGTTTTAATTATTTTTTAAAATAAGCTGGTCCATTACAGAACATGAAGACATCAATATTGATGGTTTGGGTATAGGAATACTCTTCCAAAAGAAGCAGTCAAGAAGGCTGGAGGAAAATAAAGAGCACAACAATAATACCACTGAAGAAGAAAGTAGGGAGAGGTTATTAAAATTGTTTTTGAGTGTGAAATAGCAAAAGCAAATTTCTGACAGTGAAGTCTTTACACAGATGTAAAAGGAAAGATAGAAAATAGGTTTACTTAAAAAATGACAGCCAATCTATCATCCATTAGTTTCCTTCTCCATATAAACTCACCAAGTAGATCCTATAAAATATTCAATCTAATTTCTGAATACCAGAATTTTTACCTGGCTTAACAAAAGGTCTCCAGGGACCAGGTCTTGAGTCATCACCCCGTCTAGGAATTCGATCATCATCCATGTTTCTCCAAGGCCCCCTATCATCATCTGCACTACGCCTGGAAATTCTATCATCATCAGTATTCCTCCAAGGTCCTCGATCATCATCCAACCCTCCTCGCCTGGGCCCCCGGTCATCATCCATGCCCCGCCGGGGCCCTCGGTCGTCATCAGTATTTCGCCAGGATGGTCGATCATCATCAGCACCTCCTCCTCGCCTGGGCCCCCGGTCCTCATCCATCCCACGTCTTGGTCCTCTGTCCTCGTCAGCTGTTCGCCAACTTCCTCTGTCCTCATCCAGTCCCCGTCTAGGTGGTCTGTCATCATCCGCATGACGCCAGCTTCCCCTGTCATCATCACCCATTCGCCTGGGAGGTCTGTCATCATCACCCATTCGCCTGGGAGGCCTATCATCATCACCCATTCGCCTGGGAGGCCTGTCATCATCACCCATTCGCCTGGGAGGCCTGTCATCATCACCCATTCGCCTGGGAGGCCTGTCATCATCACCCATTCGCCTGGGAGGCCTATCATCATCTGTATTGCGCCAAGAAGGCCGGTCATCATCTGCCCCACGCCGAGAGAATCTATCTTCATCAGGACCACGTCTAGAGCCTCTGTCATCCTCCATGCCACGCCGGGGAATACGATCGTTGTCTGGTCGAAGAGAAGACTCTCTGTCTTCATCATCCCCTAAACGCCGGGGTCGCTCTTCATCTCTTCTGTGAGGTCTCTCCTCATCCCGCCCTTCTCCCCGTCTCCATTCCCTACAGTGCAATAACAACAAACTTTTTAAAAAGTGTATGATCCCTTGGGGATTATGTATTTCACTTTTTTTTTTAAATCAGCTTTGGTCTAAATTCATTCATCCTGGTCCTAAAGAAATACATCTTCCTAAGACAAAAGTAACAGAGAATCCACTACTTTACACGAGCAAACAAATTTCTAAAGAAATTACCTGTAAAGATTATATCTATCCTGTAATGAGAGAATTTTAGTGACTTGTACGTCTTTTACAATGAGCATACTAAACTTAATTTTTCTTTTTTTTTTTTGAGACAGAGTCTCACTATGTCGCCCTCAATAGAGTGCTGTAGCATCACAGCTCACAGCAACCTCAAACTCTTGGGCTTAAGCGATTCTCTTGCCTCAGCCTCCCAAATAGCTGGGATTACAGGTGTCCGCCACAAAACCCGGCTACATTTTATTTTGTTGTTGTCACTGTTGTTTACCACGCCTGGGTGGGGTTCAAACCCACCAGCCTCGGTGCAAATGGCTGACTCACTAACCACTCACCAATTTAGGCTCAGTGTCTAAATTTAATTTCTCAACAGGAATTAAATCGAACCTTCTTCCCTAATGTTGGCAGTTATTTTAAAGGATGGTTCAATCTACTTCCTTTAAAACAGTGGTTCTCAACCTTTCTGATGCCTCCTAATGCTGCGACCCTTTAATACAGTTCTTCATGTTGTGGTGACCCACAACCATAAAGTTATTTTCATTGCTACTTCATAATTGTAATCTTGCTACTACTGTTATAAATTATAATGTAAATATTTGATATGCAGGATGTTATTTTTTTTTCTTTTTTGTAGAGACAGAGTCTTGCTTTACTGCCCTTGGTAGAGTGCCGTGGCGTCACTCAGCTCACAGCAACCTCCAATTCCTGGGCTTAGGAGATTCTCTTGCCTGAGCCTCCCGAGTAACTGAGACTACAGGTGCCCGCCACGGCGCCGGCTATTTTTTTTTTTTTTTTGCAATTCAGCTGGGGCCAGGTTTGAACCTGCCACCCTTGGAATATGTGGCTGGCATCCTGCTCAACTGAGCCACAGTCGCCACGATCCACAGGTTGAGAACCATTGCTCTAAAAGAAAAGATGTTCTGGAACTGTTCATTCCTACTCAAAACTCATTATCATTAGGGAATAAACAAAACCCGAAGGATGTATTTCTCAAGATGTTTAAAAGTCAGTAGTTATGGCAATATGGAAGTAATCTATGAAAAAGAGTAACACAATCAGGCATGCACAACAATTCTTCAGGCTCCTCTTTCTCTAGGTCTACAAAATAAACTAAGTTTCAAAAACTACTGATAAGCTGTTAACAGGACTATGATTAGGTGGTACTTTCTTTGATTCCACTTACTTTTCTGGTGGGCCTCTTCGCCACTCGGAATCTGCTTCAGGTGCTTTTCTCCATGTGCCTTCAGAATCTCTATCTCCCCAACGAGAGTCCTACATTATCAAAGTTAGCAAAAGGTGCCACAATGACAACAGTTTACTATTACAACTACTGGCATTACACTGAAACACTTCTGCACTTAAATATAAGCAAGTTTTAAAATTTTATTTCGTTCTTAATCTGGTATCAGACTGAAAGTCCCGTAAAAATAATATTCTTATATACTGTGGTGGCTTTATTGACTGATAAACCACTATAGGAAGCAGCAACCTGAGTGCACCACGTGGAGCTATTAAATGTTTAAAAATTTCTTTCAACCTAGAAACTTACTTTTAAGACTATGAAAAAAACCAAATGCCCTATAATGTATATTACAGTGCCTCCTAAGCAAAGAATAATCAAGTAAAATGTCTAATAAGGGGTGGTTAAATTAATATTTTTCTCTTCAAAGTATTGTGCCATCATTAAATGTTATAAGGTGTTACCTTACAGTGAGAACATAGTCTGGAGTAACCTTTCTACAGGTCAACGGATACAATTTCAATCACAAATACTCTCTGGCACAGTTGCTCCTACAAATAAGTGGTAACATAAGGCCATAATCAGACAACTGAGAACTCTGGAAGATATTTTAAAACAGTATCTAGTGTTAGGATGGGAAGACTAAAATAAAAACCTAAGAAACTAGGAATAACCAATAATGTCAAATAGTTCATGATTAAGAGGACCTTGTTTTCCTTAATTTAAATTTTAAAAATATGTCTTGGCAGGGCTCACGCCTGTAATCCTAGCACTCTGGAAGGCTGAGGAAGGTGGATTGCCTGAGCTCACAGGTTCAGAGACTAGGCTGAGCAAGAGACCCTGTCTCTAAAAATAGCTGCGCCTTGTAATGGGCGCCTGTAGTCCCAGCTACTTGAGAAGCTGAGGCAAGAGGAGCACTTGAGCCCAAGAGTTTGAAGTTGTTGTGAGCTATGACGCCATGGCACTCTACCAAGGGCAACAAAGTGAGACTCTGTCACAAAACAAACAAACAAAATGTCTTGGCAATGAAACCCTCCTTTAATAACTAGAGATAAAAAGTAGTGAAGGAAAGGATTTGCCAGATAATAGTTGGTCCCCAGTCACCACAGCTAATACTGGGCTACTATTGAGGTGAGGTTGTTCTAAGGGACTTTCCCAAGAGAACATTGTGAGAGAAAATAGAACTTATCAGTCAATGTAACTATGGTAACTATAATGAAGGAAACACCCACAGCCAGAAGACTCAGTTTCTCCCACCCTCACATTTGTCTTGTAAATTATACTCAAAGAAGTCATGGTATTAAAGGACTCAGTACAAATATGTATATTAGAATCTCAGGAAAGGATTTTATGGAGGTATGTGATAGCCACTGAACATACAATTCTAAAAAAGTTAATGAGACTGCCAAAACTTCTTTCAGTCAATAGATCCAAGAAAAAACAGGTTAGTGATTGTTATAGGCCAACAGCTCCCCCAAAAGACCGGAGTCTATCTCAGCCTTGATCCCTGCACTTCTCAAACTCCCTCCCCTTGAGTTAACTCCGAAAACAGGTTCAAAAAACAATGAAGTTCTCAGAGTTACCTTGACTCCCTAGCCACAGTTAAAACAATGGTAAAAATTTACTCAAGCAGAGTTTCTCAAACTATTGAGCTTTTCAAGCTGTTCCCATGCCAATTGCCACACAGTAGCCCCCTGAGCCAACTACCTGACTGTAACCCCACCCCAAGCTAACTGCCACATTTTGTTTTTGGTTTCATTTGGCTTGCCATATAGCAATGAATAATGGTATAAAGGCTGTCTGCTTTTCTCTTTGGGGTCGTTTGCCCTTTGGGGTAGCAACCCGCCTGCACAGGTAATAAATCACGACCTGATTTAAGCCTGAAATGGGGTCTGTACTTTTCTTAAGGGTGGCCACAGTTACAACACTGATGAACAAATAAACTACAACAGGGGTCTCAGAGGAACAAATGATGATGAGTAAAAAGAAAAACATTAGAAAAGGTAAGAGAGGACTTTGAAAAGGCAATAGAGAAAAACAAAAGTTCCTTAAGAAAATTTTCTGCTCTAGAGAGTGAATTCTGACTAAAAGTGCAAAAGTGGGAATAGGGGAGAAATAAGCAAGATCACACACTGGCCAGGCACAGTGGCTCACACCTGTAATCCTAGCACCCCGGAGGCTGATTCAGGGATTCCTTAAGCTCAGGAGGTTGAGCCAGCCTACAAGACTGTATATACTAAAAATAGCCAGGCATTGGCTGGCAGCGTCTGTGCCTGGCTATTTTTAGTATAGACAGTTAAGGAGTAGGGCGCCAGCCCTGTATACTAGGGGTGACAGGTTCAAACCCAGCCCTGGCCAAAACTGCAAAAATAAATAAATAAATAAAGCCAGGCATTTTCACAAGCCTGTCATCTCAGCTACTGAGGAGGCTGGGGCAAGAGGTTCTTTATCCCAAGAGTTTGAGGTTGCTGTGAGCTATGATGACATCACTGCACTCTTCCCAAGACAACAGAGTGAAATTGTCTCTGTTAAGCAGGTTAAATTTCCTCACTTGCTTCAGGAGACGAAGTTCCCATCAAATTCACAGGATGCCACAGATTTAAACAACACAATACCTTTGATTTCACACACACAGAACTTTGTGCCTGACAGAAATAGAGCATTGATAAAAAAAACCTGAACATTGTTTTTAGGACACAAAGAAAAACATGTTAAATTTCAAAAACCTGAAGTCACACAGATTACTCTTACTAAATTAAACTAGAAATTAGCAACATGAATAACAAAATTAAAAACGTATCGACATAGGCTCGGCGCCTGTGGCTGAATGGGCTAGGGCGCCAGCCACGTACACCTGAGTTGGCGGGTTCAAGTCCAGCCCGGCCCACCAAGCAATAATGACGGCTGCAACCAAAAAATGGCCAGGCATTGTGGTGGGTGCCTGTAGTCTCAGCTACTTGGGAGGCAGAGGCAGGAGACTCGCTTGAGCCCAGGAATAGGAGATTGCTATGAGCTGTGATGCCACAGCACTCTATCCAGGGTGACAGCTTGAGGCTCTGTCTCAAAAAAAAAAAAAAAAAAAAAAAAAACCGTATCCACATAAAACTGAAGACTGCACAGACAACTGGTATAAGGTCCACTCATAAAGATAGGCATTTGATACAGGTATAGCACAGATACAGAAGCAGAGAAAAGGAATACAAGAAATTCTTGAGTTATTTATCTCTTACTTTAAAAAATAAGCAAACACTCCTAAGCATCCCAAGCAAAAAGAACAGCATGCAAATGAGTATCTGTCACAGACATGTAAGGCAGAAAACTAGCTCAGAATGGCTGGAGCACAGGTAACTAAGAAGAATATGTCGTCAGATGATGGCTCAGTAGGTAGGGTGCCGGCCCCATATATCTAGGGGTGGCGGGTTCAAACCTGGCCCTGGCCAAACTGCAACAAAAAATAGCCGGGCATTGTGGCGCATGCCTATAGTCTCAGCTACTCGGGAGGCTGAGGCAAGAGAATCACCTAAGTCCAGGAGTTGGAGGTTCCTGTGAACTGTGTAACGCCATGGCACTATGCAAAGGGTGATAAAGTGAGACTCTGTCTCTTAAAAAAAAAAAAAAGGAGAAGAAGAAAGAAAGAAAAAAGAAAAGGGCAGTAAACATGAAAAGCCCTAATGTTAAGGTATGTTTTACCCATGGCTCTCAGCAGCGAGGACCAACCAAAGTAGACGTTTGAAACTTAAAGAGCAGGTGCAGCAGTCAAACATGCTACATTATAAAAAAATTAAGCACAGGCTCGGTGCCAGCCACATACATCTGAACTGGCGGGTTCGAATCCAGCCCAGGCCTGCCAAACAACAATTACAACTACAACCACATATAGCTGGGCATGTGGTAGACACCTGTAGTCCCAGCCACTTGGGAGGAGGAAGCAGGAGAATCACTTAAGCCCAGGAGATGGAGGTTGCTGTGAGCTATGATACCACAGCACTCTACCCAAGGGGACAACTTGAGGCTCTGTCTCAAGAAAAAAAAAAAAAAAAAAAAAAAAACAAGCACATCACAATGTAGAGGATAAAATCTGAAACTGAGGGGAAATTATGATCATAGACTAGGAAATAGACCAGTAAACTATGTAGGCAAAGAAAAATTTGAATTAAGGTAGTAATGTAGAGTCAGAGAAGAAGACAACAGTACACCAATAGGAAGGGAGAATTCCAAAGATGAGACAACAGGGAACACAAGTCAGTTGCAGACCTAAAAGCATCTTAAAAAATAAATATTTAGGGGTGGTGCCGGTGACTCAAAGGAGTAGGGCACCGGATCCATATGCCAGAGATGGCGGGTTCAAACCAGGCCTGGCCAAAAACTGCAATAAATAAATATTTAGAGCAGTGTTTGAATAACATGGGAATCTTGTTAAATTACAGATTGTGATTCAGAAGGTTTGGAGTTGGGCCTGAGAGACTGTATTTTTAACAACTTCCCAGGGATGCTGACACTGCTGCTCTACCAGAAAACCTCTGAGCAGGAAGGAATTAAATTAAAGAACACATATCATTCTCTAAATTTATAGCAACTCCTCTCAAGGAACTCGGCAACAATCCCTCTGTACCACATTAAGGAGTGCTAGTTATTGATCAAATATACTCATAACATTCATTCTTAACAAGCAGTCTTGGCAACTATTCTAAAGCCTATAAAATTTCATCTTTGCTAAAGTAGGTCTAATTTTTCCCTCCTTAGGAAACTTCTGTTCTTTGGACAAAAGAATACCTAATTTAAAAGAGATATGAAAGTAAATGACTTAAAACATCAAGCCCAAATATTCACACAAGTATCACTCAAGCAAAAATGGCTGAAAAAGTACATCACTTTAAAACAAATAAATTCATGAATTTCTAAACTTACCTTTCTAGAAAGTGGATCATCGCCCAGTCTTCTCTCTTCCTCCCTGCGACGTTCTCTTTCTTCAATTTCCAACTCCCTTTGGCGTTTTTTTCTTTCTACTTCTTCTAATTTCTTGACCCGCTCCTGATATTCTCGCAGCTCTTCCTCGCGTTTTGCTCGTTCAGCACGTTCTCTCTCTTCACGCTCTGTAAGAATTTATTAGGTTACTTGTCTGCTGTCTAGCTATAATCTTCCTCCAGTGTCATGTCTACTTTTCTTGTTTTAAAATGTAGCAGAGTACAGAAGTAAATGTGAAAATCGTCTCCATCAGTTAAATGGCAGAAAATAGTCAAGAGAACAAAGATTATGCCACTCAACAAGTTTTACAATGACTTCGGATATTAGGATTCCCCAATTTCTGCACATCTGAGATCACATATATAGAATCATTTGAATACCTTCACCTGGCATGTATTCCTCAATAAATGTTAATACCTACACAGAATACAGTTATTAAAAACAAAAGGGATTAATTTCTAAAAGAGTATCAAATATGTGAAAAGTTGATAGAAGATATGGTATCTTCACATATACCAAACAAGGTTAACAATTAGATATAATTACAGTGCTAAGAGGCCAATTACCTCGTCTCCTATATTTTCTAAATAAGATTACTAAAAGTTGGATCTAATATCAATCTTGCATTACCATACCTCCAATCTTGGTTTATATAGCTACCTTTTAGCATTTTTTCTTCTGCCCTCCTCTGTTCCTCCTCCTCTTTTTCTCTATAGTAAGTTATTCTGCGTTCTTCTTTACGCTGCCTTTTCCGTTCCTCTAAGCGATTATGCCTTTCTTCTGCTAATCGTTCCTCAAATTGTTTAAGTTTTTCCTGCAATTTAATAGTTACCAAAAAAAGATTAAAAAAAAAAAAAAACTTTGTCAAAAGCAACCAAGCAGCAGAAAGCATCACAAACTTCTTAGAAGGCAACCTCTAAGCACAAAAAGTATAATTTCCAAGTTTCACTGTTAGTTTTATTAGCATGCTAAATTTTTAAAAATTTATAGTTATTATCTACACTCAGTAGGTTTATCGTTATACAAAATATAAATGATATTAAATGAGAACTTAAGACTTAAAATCAAATTTTTTTTTCTGAATCAAATAGGGAACAAATACTTGTATCAAAAGAGGCTATGTAGTCAACTTTCACCTTTAGAAAAAATTTCTTTAGGTGACTATTCATAAAATATTTGTCAAAAATTTCTATCAAAATATTAAATGACCACTATACATGTTAACTCAAAACAGAATATACCACTGTGATAAAGGAGAATTCTTAAAGGAACAATTAAAAAAGTTGATGAATAAATGTCTCCTTCAAATCAGTAAGTTCACCTCATAAACAGATTGTCGTGCTGCTTTCAGTCGCATTACAAATAAATCTCTGTCTTCAAGCATTCGTGACATTCGGTTCTTATGTTCAAGAGCCTTTTCTCGTTCTAGCTGCATAGTAGTAATCTGCAAGAGTTACATAGCACAGTTAAATTCTGAAGCATTCTTTTTTTTTTTTTTTTTTTTTTGAGACAGAGCCCCAAGCTATGGCCCTGGGTAGAGTGCCATGGCTTCATAGCTCACAGGAACCTCCAGCTCTTGGGCTTAAGTGATTCTCTTGCCTCAGCCTCAAGTAGCTGGGACTACAGGTGTCCACCACAACGCCCAGCTATTTTTTTTTTTTTTCGGTTGTAGTTGTCATTGTTTGGCAGACCCACACAAATTCAAACCCACCAGCTCTGGTGGATGTGGCTGGCACCTTACCCACTTGAGCTACAGGCACCAAGCTAAACCATTCTTGTTTACTAATATTCCCCCCAACAAAATTACTGATATCCTCATATAATTAAAACCAGCACCTCTATCTCCTCCACTGGGCCACAACATTTCATAAAAATTAATTATCATTTATGCCAACAGCTCCCCAAAAAGACAATTAGAAACAAGAAGTAGATAAAGTACTCCCAGGACAGACATCTGCCCCAGGGCACCAGGAACTTTTATGAATGAAAACTATAATGTGGCTCGGCACCTGTGGGTCAATGGGCTAAGGCATCAGCCACGTACACCTGAGCTGGCGGGTTCGAATCCAGCCCGGTCCCCCCAAACAACAATGGTGGCTGCAACCAAAAAATGGCCAGGCGTTGTGGCGGGTGCCTGTCTCCCAGCTACCAGGGGGATGGAGGAAAGAGACTCGCTTGAGCCCAGAAATTGGAGGTTGCTGTGAGCTGTGATGTCACAGTACTCTCTCCAGGGTGATAGCTTGAGGCTCTGTCTCAAAAAAAAAAGAAAACGAAAACTATAATGTACAGGGATACCTTGGAGATTACCCAGATTCAGTTTCAGACCATAGCAATAAAGCAGATATGGCAATAAAGCAAGTAACAGAAATTTTTAAGTTCACCAATGCATATAAAGTTACATTTAAACTAATCCCATAAGGTTATGTTAAACAGGTGGATGAAAATATTTCAGATTGTATATGAAGCCCGCACACTGTACCCCATGATTGAACTAATGTACACAGTTATAATTCAATAAAAAAAAAAAGGAAAAAAAGTTACATTTAAACTATACTATAGTCTATTAGGTATACAATAATGTCTTTTTAAAAAAGTACACGTTTAAAAAGATTTTATTACTAAAAAACAATAATGATCATCTGAGATTTCAAGGAGTCATTATCTTTTTGCTGGTAAAGGGTCTTCTTGCCTCCATTTTAATAGCTGCTGACCAATCAAGTGATGATTGCTGACAGTTGGGTGGTTCTGCCAATTTCTTAAAATAAGACAGCAATGAAATGTGCCGTATCAATCGACTTGCTCTTTCACAAAAGATTTCTGATTCTTTCTGATGGCATTTCAAGACTTCTTTCAAAATTAGAGTCAGTCTTCTCAAACCGTCAATGCTTTATCAACTAAGTTTGAATAACATTCTATATTCTTTGTTGTCATTTCAACAATGTCCACAACACCTTCACCAGATTCTCAAAAGCCACTGTCATTGCTCATCCACAAAAAGCAAGTCCTCCTCTGTTCAAGCTTAATCATGAGATTCCAATTATTCAGTCACATCATCAGACTCCATTTCTAAACCTCTATCTCTTGCTATTACTACCACATCTGTAGTTCCTTCCTCCACTAAAGCCTTGAAAGCCTTTAAGTCAGCCATGAAAATTGGTATCAACTTCTTCTTAACTCTTGTTAATGTCACATTTTTTTTACATACACCCATAAAATCATGAATGTTCTTAATAGCATCCAAAATGGGGAATCTTTTCCAGGTTTTCAATCTTCTTTGCCTAGTTCCATCAGAAGGAATCACTATCTGTGGCACCTGACGGATTACAAAATGTACTTTTCAAATAAGACTTGAAAGTCTAAATTACTCCTTGATCCATGAACTATAAGAATGGATACTGTGTTAATAGGCATGAAATTAATCTCCCTGTACACTGCCAGCGCATATCCTGGGTAATCAAGTGCATCATCAATAAGTAGTTAATTATTTTGAAAAATATATATTTTTTTAGACAGAGTCTCACTGTCACCCTGGATAGAGTGCCATGGTGTCATAGCTCACAACCTCAAACTCTTGGGCTCAAACAATCCTCTTGTCTCAGCCTCCCAAGGAGCTGGGACTGACTATAGGTGTTCCCCACAACACCGGCTTTTTTTTTTGGAGACAGAGCCTCAAGCTGTCACAGCTCATAGCAATCTCCAATTCCTGGGCTCAAGCGAGTCTCTTGCCTCCGCCTCCCAAGTAGCTGGGACTACAGGAGCCCGCCACAATGCCCAGCCATTTTTTGGTTGCAGCCGTCATTGTTGTTTGGCAGGTCCGGGCTGGATTCGAACCCGCCAGCTTAGGTGTATGTGGCTGGCGCCTTAGCCTGTTGAGCCACAGGCACCGAGCCAGTGCCAGCTTATTTTTTGTTTTTCTATTTTTAGTAGAGACAGAGTCTCGATCTTGCTTAGATCGGTCTTGAACTCTGGAGCTCAGGTGATCTACCTGTCTCCATCTTCCAAACTGCTAAGATGACAGTTGTGAGCCACCATGCCTGGCCAAAAGAAATCTTTTTTTATATGAGGTCAATGGGCTTAAAACAGTCAGTAAACCATTACTATAAACAGATGAGCTCCATACAGACTTTGTTTTTCCATTTTTACAGGCAGAGTAAATTCTTAGGGGCTCTAAGATTTTCAAAACAATAAATAGGGTGGCACCTGTGGCTCAGTGGGTAGGGCACTGGCCCATATAACAAGGTGACGGGTTTGAACCTGGCCCGGCCAGCTAAAATAGCAGTGGCAACTGCAAAAAAAAAATAGCCAGGTGTGGGGCAGGCACCTGGGAGGCTGAGTTAAAAGAATCACCCTAGCCCAAGAGCTGGAGGTTGCTGTGAGCTGTGACGCCACAGAACTCTATCGAGGGCGACAAAATGACAGTCTCAAAGAAAAAAAAAACAATTGAGCCTTAGCGTCTGCAACTTAAAGTCACCAGCTTCATTACTTCCTAACAAGAGAGCCTGTCCTTTAAAGCTGAAGCCAGGCATTTCCTCCCTTGTAACTATGCAAATTATAGAAGGCATCTTCTTCCAATAGAAGGCTATTTCATCATTGAAAATCCACTGTTAGTGTTGTCTCCATCTACGACCTTATCCAGATCAATGTGCTGCAGCTTCTCCATCAGGATGTGCTGCTTCACCTTGCACTTTCAGGTTCCTTATGAACCACCTCTGCTAACTTCAAAGCTTTTTTTTCCTGCAGTCTCCTTACATCTCTCACCCTTCACAGACTTGAAGAGGGTTGGGATTAGGCTTTGGCTTAGGCTCATTTATTGTTCTGAAAACCCTACAGCCCCTAAGAATCGGTATGATCTATCCAAACCACTAACTTTTCATCAGCTCTATTTCCCTTTCTTAATCATGTGTTCACTGGAAACACTTAATTTCTTCTAAAAACTCGTCCTTTGCATTCACAACTTGGTTAACCAGAGTGCAAGAGGCCTAGCTCCCGGCCTATCTCAGATTATGACACACCTTAATCATTTCTAGTTTTTGATTTAAAGTAGAAGATGTATGATCCTCCTTTCATTTGAACACTTAAGATACCAATGTAAGGTAACTAACTGGCTTCATTTCAATATTGTCTTATCTCAGACAATAGGAAAGAAGGCTCAAGGAGAGGCAGAGAGACTGGGAAGAACCACTCAGCAGAGATCAAAATCCACATTTGTCAGTTAAGTTCATGGCACCTCAAAACAATAGTAATGTTAAAGACCACAGACCACTGTAACAGGTATAATAATGAAAAGTATGAAATATTTACAAGAATTACCAAAATGTGACAAAGAGACTTGAACCATGCACATGTTGTTGGATAAATGGTAATGATACACTTGCATGGCACAGGGTTGCTAAGCCCCTCAACTTATAAAACAAAATAACATATATAAAGTACACTAAAACAAGGTATGCCTGTACATGGTGAAATAAAATAAATATCAAATAGTAATAAGCACTATGGTTTTATTTTCATCTTCAAAAACTACAGACAGTAAGGCAGGATGTTATGTATAAGGCATTTTCTCCTGTCCCCTAAATCTAAAGCTCCAGATCACTCCAACTTATTCTGCACCACTCTTCTAATTTGCTTTATACCTTTTTTTCTTAAGAGATTTATCACAGGCTCGGTGCCTGCGGCTCAATGGGCTAAGGCGCCAGCCACATACACCTGAGCTGGCAGGTTCGAATCCAGCCCAGGCCTGCCAAACAATGACGGCTGCAACCAAAAAACCGCTGGGCTTTGTGGCAGGCGCCTGTAGTCCCAGTCTCAAAAAAAAAGAGATTTATCGCAAAAATTTGAACTTTTCCTTTCAAAATTAGGACTGACAAACTGAGCCCACAATCTCCAGGTGACAACAATCAAATGAAACCAAGAAATGGCTGTATTCTCCACCCCAGAGTCTACCCAGACATGTGCTGCCTCTTGCTATGGTTATTTTTCTTTGCCAGAATCGTTTCTCTTATTTTTATTACATACTTGGCACCGACAAGCATTTGCACACAAGTCTTGCTTTTTTTTTTTTTGAGACAGAGCCTCAAGCTGTCACCCTGGATAGAGTGTAGTGGCATCACAGCTCACAGCAACCTTCAATTCCTGGGCTCAAGTGAGTCTCCTGCCTCCGCCTCCCAAGTAGCTGGGACTATAGGCGCCCGCCACAACGCCTGGCCATTTTTTGGTTGCAGCCGTCATTGTTGTTTGGCAGGCCAGGCTGGATTCGAACCCGCCAGCTCAGGTGTACGTGGCTGGCGCCTTAGCCCGCTGAGCCACAGGCGCCGAGCTACAAGTCTTGTTTTTATATCACCAAATATAACACAGACCAGTAAAACTATAGAATGACCTGTGAAGTTACAAAAGATATAGAGCTCCATGATCCCTTTGTATATGAGATGTCCAGATTAGGCAAATCTAGGGACAGAAAGCAGACTAGGAGTTGCTGAGGGCTGGGTCAAGAGTTCTAAAATTAGATTGGGGTAATAACTGCACAGTTTTATAACGAAACTAAGAACTAGGAATTATAAACATGTGCCAATTTACCCAGTTAAGGTAAACATAATCTGTTTTTAAAAATGGGCATTCCGTTGTCTTTTATGTTTTCCAAGTTCATTTATAATTTCTATTATAAAAATTTCCATCTTTCCACCAATTTGTTAGTGGACAGACGTTAAAGCACTATTTCTAAGAAAGAATATAAAATAAAGCAATTTTGAAACCCTGGTTCATTATTGGCAAAGGATTTAATTATAGTACATAGTATAAAAATATTATAACTAAATAACAAAAAGTTACCCTTTCTTCTTCTTGTTGTTCCCACAGATCCATATCTTTAATTCTCTGTTCCTCATAAGCACTCTTTATCAACGGGATTTCTTCCAAACGTTTGGCTCTTTCAAAATAGTCAATCTAAAATTGAAAACAGATATAGTTTTTAAAAATATCTCCTTTAGCTTGGGTATGTTAAAAGTTTGCCAGTCCTTTCCATTTACCTTCTTTTCTTGATTCTTTAGGCGTTCTTGAAGTTCCTTCTTTTCTTTCTCCAGCTGTTCAACTTGTTTAGCCATGATGAAATCTGGATCCAATTCTTCAAGGTCCTGAAAGTAATACAAATACACCACTGTTACTAAGGATATAAAAGAAATGCCTCACAGTCTGTATAGCTCACTGCTTTCTAGAATCAAACCTTAAGTTGACTTTAACAATGGTGTTAATTTAAAAATTATAAAAAATACTGTATAATTAGGCTTATTTCCACTTGACTATAGGGAAAAATATGGTAGGAAAAATATTCTTAACATGAATTTCTTGCTCTTCCAATCTACATCTACCTACATTTTATTAAGGGCTGAGCATCTCAATCCGAAAATCTTGAGTACCTATACAACCCTACAAGTGAAAAACTCCACATGTGACCTCATGAGCTTGGCTGCAGTCCAAACTGTTTCATGCAGGGCAGCGCCTGTGGCTCAGTGAGTAGGGCACCAGCCCCATATACCGAAGGTGGCAGGTTCAAACCCGGCCTCGGCCAAACTGCAAAACAAAATACAGCCGGGCGTTGTGGTGCCTACAGTCCCAGCTACTCAGGAGGCTGAGGCAAGAGAATCACCTAAGCCCAAGAGTTGGAGGTTGCTGTGAACTGTGACGTCACAGCACTCTACGGAGGGCGATAAAGTGAGACTCTGTCTCTACAAAAAAAAAAAAAACTGTTTCATGCAAAAAATATTTCCAATATTGTATAAAATTAACTTCAGGCTATTATGTCTTAAATGTATATGAAACAAATTAATTTCATGTTTGAACTTCGGTCCCATCCCCAAAATATCTCACCACATATATGCAAAGATTCCAAAATCTAAAATCTGAAAAACTTCTAGTCCCATACATTTTGGATAAAGGATACTCAGCCTGTACTATGATGAATACGTAGCAGTTCAAAACTGCACAGAGCAATTACAAACAAATGGTTACTCACAGATTAAGTCACTAAACCAAATGTACCAAAACGAGTAAAATAAAGCAATTCATGGTTTAAAAAACTGTGGTTCTAAGAATGTAAAAGATGAGGACAAAACTAAATTTTTAACAGGTAATATATTACATACTTCAATGTCGATATCCTTAAATGCTTTGGCACCCAGTTCTGTTTTCTTGATCTGTTCCAAACGCTCACGAACAGTTTTCTTTTTGATTTGTTCATGTTCCTGTAAGATCCGCTCCTTCTCTCTCTCCTTTGCCTCCTGGCGCAGCCTCTCTTCCTCAGCTTTCCGCACTTTCTGGAGTTCAGCTTCCCTCTGCTCCAATTCTTCTTTCTCACGCTGAATATTTAAGCTCTCCAGGCGCTCTTTTCTTTCCTCAATTGTCTGACGGCGAGCCAGGATACGTTGATGCTCTTTTCGTGAATTTTTAAGGTACGCTGTAACAGCCAACTGATGTTGTTCTTCTTTCTCTTGCTTCAAAAACAAATGTATTTCACATCAAAGAAACTACAAAATTATCCTTATACACTCCCCTGCTTTGTATCTGTATTAATAATGGACAGCATCATTGTCTAAGCTACTCATTTCTAGTAGTAAATGCTAGGGCTACTCCTATTCAGTCTTTTAATAGCAATTAAGACAGATGAAGAACCTCCATTTGTTAAGTCAACTTTTCTCTGCACCCAATCTACTTACGTGCTCAAGCTAAGGAAAACCCAATCATTGTACTCCATTATTCTAGGTGTCAATATATGTCCAGTCTGTTATTCTATACATCAAAATCCACATTCTTTATCTGTGTAGTGTAATTTTATTCCATAGAAAGCTCAGTGATTTGTGTATCTGATAAAGATATTTGATAAAATAATGAAACTACCAACGACAACTCCATAGGACATATGATAAACTTCTGATACCACCTCAAACCTTGTACAAAACATGGCATAACAGATCCCCTCAAAAAGCTTTTGATTTAGCCCTAAAGATGCTTACCAGTATATGAGCTGGCTTAATGACTTCAAGTGCTTTTGCAAGTACTGAGGACATGGCTGTCAGCTGATTTCTTATCTGTTCTGAAGGCATGCTCTGCAAATGGGGACCAATTGGAGCATCTTCTCGGGTGGCATAATTCAAATCAGATCCAAAACTCAGAGTCCGAGAAGTGTGATCAATACGAACCTTTGAAAATTAAATTATTAATGCAAATATGAAGTCATTCAAATGTCTTTGATTAAAATATTCAACTAAACGAGAGAAAAATGAAGTGCCTTAAGTACAAAAGCCAGAAAAGAGTCACCCAGCAAAGCTTTAAACTAGTGCTACTGTATCAAAGGTTGAGAAACAAAGAATGTCTTTCCAGGTTGTTTTTTTTTTTTTTTTTGAGACATAGTCTCACTGTCACCCTAGGTTTGAGTGCCATGGCATCATAGCTAACAGCAATCTCAAACTCTTGAGCTCAAGTGATTCTCTTGCCGCAGCTTCCTGAGTATTCCCGAGTAGCTGCAACTATAGGCACCTGCCACAACACCTGACTAGTTTTTTTAATTTTTTGTAGAGAAGGGGTTTCACTCTTACTCAGGCTAGTCTCAAATTCCTGAGTTCAGGCAATCCACCAGCCTCAGCCTCCCAGAGAATTAGGATTAATAGGCGTGAGCCACTGCACCTGGTGTCTTTCCAGTTCCCAAAGGCATTCCACCTCACTGTTCTCTTAGAGCACATACCTGCAGGTCACAGTGCCTGGCTGCATCTACTATCGCCCGTTCCAGTTGGAAAGCATCAACAAAAGGAACCAGAGAAGTCAAACGAGAAAACTCAATGCTCTGATAAATTTGTGCCACCTGCATAGAAAACAAAGGGTTAATAACAGCCACTATTTACTTAGCCCTTTTTATATGCAATTTCATGACAGTCATGTCAAGCAGAATTCAAGTCCATTTTATTCTAAGAAAAAAAAAAACACTGAAGCTCAGAGAATCAGAGCATTGC
>CAUYON010184625.1:0-21679 GCA_963573935.1 Arctocebus calabarensis
ACTTTGTGCATTTTCAAAAACATTTTTAAGGCTTGGCGCCTGTGGTTCAACAGGCTAAGGCGCCAGCCACGTACACCTGAGCTGGCTGGTTCCAATCCAGCCCAGGCCCGCCAAACAACAATGACAGCTGCAACCAAAAATGGCCAGGCATTGTGGCGAGTGGCTGTAGTCCCAGGTACTTGGGAGGCGGAGGCAGGAGACTCGCTTGAGCCCAGGAATTGGAGGTTGCTGTGAGCTGCGATGCTACAGCACTCTATCCAGGGTGACAGCTTGAGGCTCTGTCAAAAAAAAAAAAAATTTAAATGTTTTGTTACTTTTAGAACAAAAATTCTTGAAAACATAAAAGAATTTCTATGTTAAAAACCTCTTTTTAATACCACCAGTTTAATTCTGCCAGTTTGGCCTTAATGTTTTCACCTAGTAGATCCTTTTTTCTTTTTTTAATTTCCCATTGTACAAGTGTTTAGATTACATTGCTTTCATTTCTCAAGTAAAGTTCAAGTTGTAGTTGAGTTCTTCATCCAAGAGATGCACTGAACACCCTCACATTGTGCAAAAAATATGGAATGCTTCACAAATTTTCGTGTCATCCTTGCACGGGGTCATGCTAGTCTTCTCTGTATTGTTCTGATTTTAGTCTATGTGCTGCCAAAGTGAGCGCACCTGGTAGATCTTTTTAATGGAAGTCACTTTAAGTCCATAGATAGTTGACTCTTGGACAAGTTTATGAATACGAACATCTTAAGATAATTTCAACATTAATAAATTTTCAGCAAGAAAATATTAACTAAAAAAATCCATTAGTCCAGTTTAATATTGTTGAACAAATCAATAAATGATCAATTTTGTTTATGGTTATTTCAAGTAGTTCTCACTTTCATTTTGGTTTACTAGAATTATTATTATTATTTTTGTTTTTTTGAGAGAGAGCCTCAAGCTGTCACCTGGATAGAGTGCTGTGGCATCACAGCTCACAGCAACCTCCAATTCCTGGGCTCAAGCGAGTCTCCTGCCTCTGCCTCCCAAGTAGCCAGGCACCCTCCACAACGCCTGGCCATTTTTTGGTTGCAGCCGTCATTGTTGTTTGGCGGGCCCGGGCTGGATTCGAACCCACCAGCTCAGGTGTACATAGCTGGCGCCTTAGCCCATTGAGCCACGAGAATTATTTTTATTCAGTTTTTTTCCCTCAAAATCTTATTAAAGGTCAGTGCCCGTAGGTCACTGAGTAGGGCACCTTATTAAAAAGTGTTGATTATTGGGCAGCACCTCTGGCTCAGTGAGTAGAGCACCGGCCCTATATACAGTGGGTGGCGGGTTCAAACTCAGCCCCGGCCAAACTGCATCAACAACAAAAAATGGCCAAGCATTGTGACAGGCACCTGTTGTCCCAGCTGCTAGGGAGGCTGAGGCAAGAGAATCGCCTAAGCTCAGGAGTTGGAGGTTGCTGTGAGCTGTGATGCCACAGCACTCTACCGAGGGCGACAAAGTGAAATTCTGTCTCAAAAAAAAAAAAAGTGTTGATTCTCAGGCGGCACCCGTACCTCAGTGGGTAGAGGGACCACATATGCCCAGGCTGGTGGGTTCAAATCTGACTTGAGCCAGCTAAACAAAAACAACAACTGCAACAACAATAAAAAAATAGCCAGGCTTTGGAGCTAGGGAGGCTGAAGCAAGAGGATCACTTAAGCCTAAGACATAGAGGTTGCTGTGAGCTGTGATGCCACAGTACTCTGCCAAGGGCAACAAAGTGAGACTCTGTCACAAAAAAAGAAAAGTGTTGATTCTGGCCAGGCGTGATGGCTCATGCCTGTAATACTAGCACTCTGGGAGGTCGAGGTGGTGGATTGCTTGAGCTTAGGAGTTTAAGACCAGCCTGAGCAAAAGCCAGACCCTGTCTCTAAAAAAAGCTGGGTGTTATGGCAGGGAGGATCACTTGAGCCCCAGAGTTTGAGGTTGCTGTGAGCTGTGACGCCACAACACTCCACCAAGGGTGACGAAGGAAGACTTTGTCTCAAAAAAAACAAAAATAAAATAAAAGATATAGAACAGAAACACTAAAAAATAAAAAAAGAGTGTTGATTCATTGGTCAGGTTTTGTTTGTTTGGACTAAACAGAGCTTCTACCATTAGCAGCTTTGTTCTGTTTTTTTGTTTGTTTGTTTTTTGTTTTTTGGTAGAGTGCTATGGCATCCTAACTCACAGCAACCTCAAACTCTTGGGCTCAAGAGATTCTCTTGCCTCAGTCTCCTGAGTAGTTGGGAACTACAGGCAATCGCCACAATGCCCAACTATTTTTAGAGGAGGTCTCCCTCTGGCTTAGGCTGGTCTTGAACTCGTGAGCTCAAGCTATTCACCCGCCTCAGCCTCCCAGAGTGCAAGGATTACAGGCATGAACCATCATGCCTGGCCTTAGCAGCTTTTTTTTCTTTTTAAATGATTGTAACCAAACTTTAATCTGAAGGAGTCTCACAAAACATACTACTAATGATAGCATTCAAATAAAAATCTTGCACGGTAACACAAAGTTCAGTTCTGCAATGTACCTTTAAACTGGCAGGACATTGGTATTTTGTTATCTCAAATTCCCAAATAAGGAATGTTACAAACAGGCATATGTTCATATATAGCAATCACACAAGGAACTTAACTTAGGACCTAAAGCAAAAGTAAACTTTCTTGCAATTTATCAGATTCTATACCAACGAGGTGATCTGCTTTAGATTTCATTGGCTATTCCTCTTACCTGGAGTGCTTTTCCCTCAGATCATCATATGGCTAGCTGGCATCTTATTAACCTCCATAGTTTATCTCAGTTTCATCTCCTCCTGGAAACCTCTCTTATCCTTGGTTAATGTCATCCTACCCTTGCTCCACAATCTTTGTCACCATCTGAAATTATTTATTTACTTTTGTATTGTCTTCTCTACTAAAATACGGGTCACATGGCAGCAGGGACCCTATCCGTGTTGTTGGCTAGTATATTCCAAATGATTATATTCCTCAAGAAACACTTTTGAGGTGGCTCACGCCTGTAGTCCCAGCACTCTGGGAGGCCGAGGCAGTTGGATTACCTGAGTTCATGAGTACCAGACCAGCCTGAGCCAGATCGAGACCAGTCTGTAAAAATAGCTGGGCATTGTGGTGGGCACCTATAGTCCCAGCTACTTGGGAGGTTGAGGCAAGAGAATCTCTTAAGCCCAAGAGTCTGAGGTTGCTGTGAGCTGTGAAGCCATGGCACTCTACCAGGGGCAACTGTCTCAAAAAAAAAAAGAAAGAAAGAAAGAAAGAAACACACACTGTGGAATGAATGAATGTATGATGCTGTGTAGAAAGACCTGTAACACAAGAATGTAACATATCATGGAAAGTCAGAAATGGCATCACAAAAGAGATGACTTTTGATTGAATCGTGCATAGGAATTCAGTGTGGGGAGCAGGCAGTTGAGAAGGGGACCAAGTGGGAGAAGGAAGATGAAAGGAAGGCCCAAAACACCCTAGAAGACAGAGACTATGCAAAGGTATGTAAATGAGAAAGAGCAGATTTACTGAGCAGGGAGGAGTCAATGTGATTGAAACCTATGTTTTCTTCATTCGTGCCCATCAAAGTCACTGCAGTATGCAGAATAATGCCTGCCCCTAAATGTCCACGTTCCCTGATATGATTCTCCAGAGCCTGTGATTGTCCTGTTTTACCTGGCAAAGGGGAAGTAAAGTTGCAGGTGAAGTGAAGGTTTTGTTTTTTTTTTTTGTAGAGACAGAGTCTGACTTTATCGCCCTCCGTAGAGTGCTGTAGCATCACAGCTCACAGCAACCTCCAACTCCTGGGCTTAGGCGATTCTCTTGCCTCAGCCTCTGGAGTAAATGGGACTACAGGCGCCCACCACAACACCCGGCTATATTTCTGTTTTGCAGTTCTGCCGAGCCTGGATTTGAACCCACCACCTTTGGTATATGGGGCCAGCATCCTACTCGATGAGCCACAGGCACTGCCCGAAGTGAAGGTTATTAATCAACGGATGTTGAAGTGGGTATCCTGAGTGATCTATGTGGGCCAAATGTAATCGCAAATCTCTTCTAAATGTAGAAGAAGAGAGAAGCAGAAAGTCAGGGTCAGCATCATGCAGACTGAGAAAGGCTAGACTAGCAATTGCAGGCTTTGAAACAGAGGAGAACCAGGAGCCAAGGAATGTAGGCTGTTCTAGAAGGTAGAAAAAGAAAGCAGTGGATTCTCTTTTACAGGCTCCAGAAAGAATATACCCCTACCAGTACTTTGACTTTAGCCCTCTTTGGACTTTGAAACCCTCTTCTGAACTTCTGCCCTCCAGAACTGTAAGTTAATAAATGTATGTTGTGTTATGCCACTGAAGGTATGGTAATTTGTTACAGCAGCAATAGAGATCAAATACAGACACCAAAGAATCACTCAAGCAAAAAGAGGAAAGGAAAAGCAAAGCTCACAACTAGTTCATGGGATGGTGTGTGGAAAGATTTGGTAAGCAGCAGAGAGGTTAAATTCTAACTTCTTGGAATGCTAACTTGACACAGTTCAGTGTTGTTTACATGACATGTCAGGGACAACCAGAGGAACTCAGAAATCTCTACTATTACCTTCAAGGTTCAAAGGGACAGAGAGGGTCGATTAGGTTGGAGCAGGTCCTGCTGAGCAGTCCCCTAGCTTTACCCTGCTATTCTTTCAGGATTTAGAAGGTCATTTATTGCGTGGATCCCTAAGGCAATCTTCTATGGATTTTTAGAAATCTGTTAGATAATAAGTCTTTTGATGGTCTCTGAAAGTTTAATTATTACTATGTTTTAAAAAAGAGTAAGAATGGATGGTTTCATTTAAAAGAGGGGAAAGTAGCTCGGTGCCTTTGGCTCAACGGGCTAAGGCGCCAGCCACATACACCTGAGCTGGCGGGTTCGAATCCAGCCCAGGCCCACCAAACAACAATGATGGCTGCAAGCAAAAAATGGTCAGGCATTGTGGTGGGCGCCTGTAGTCCCAGCTACTTGGGAGGCAGAGGCAAGAGACTTGCTTGAGTCCAGGAATTGGAGGTTGCCATGAGCTGTGATGCCATGGCACTCTATCCAGGGTGACAGCTTGAGGCTCTGTCTCAAAAAAATAAATAAATAATAAAAGAGGGGAAAGTATCTCTGGAAAAGGTTTTATTTTCTCAGGAAGATGAGCAAGCTGTGAATATTCACCATTGTGGTTAGCGTTAATTCTTGCAGCATTGGCCCTTGTAGGTCAACCGGATCCCTTTCTTTTCCTTTATAAATTGAGCTGAAATAGTTCCTGCTGACCCGGGAGTGCTGGCTGCATGCCCAGAAGTGCCACTCCTGCAGGCACTGTATAATGAGGCAATCCACAGGGCTGATCTCAGCATAAATAAAAGTTCAAACTGGGACTTAAATTTTTAACACATTTGCAGAATGAAAGCCTAATAGCCAGAGGAACTGCAACAGAATGACATCATTCAAATAACTTGGTAATCAGTGTAATCATTCAACTCCTCAGATATTACAAGAGACTTGTCATTACGACAGCATAGCCCACAGCTGTCTAAAATGTGCACTTTCTTACTTTATACCCTTGACAAAACATAAGGATAAAATTACTTTTGGTGTTTGGTTTGGTTTTTACTGAAGTGTTTTGTTTAGGGTTGAGGAAAAGTGAGAAACTGTTTAGTTTTTCTTTCTGGAAGAAAAAGCCTTTTACATATAGGTAATAGAAAAAGGAAGGGGCAAGTGAAAAACACACACAAATCTTTCCCTCTTCTTTTGGATGAATATAAAATTCAGTTCATTACTTTGCCATTCTTTAAGCTAAATTTGTACACCTATAATCTGATTGTGTCCCCTAAAATTTTTAGATTGAAACTGAAGTGCCAATGTGATTGAAGTATTAAGAGGGGAGGCCTTTAGGAGGTGATTAAGTGAGGGCATGAGTGCAGAGCCCTCTTTAGTCAGATGAGCGACTTCACCATGTGAGAACATGGTGTTGAAGGTGTCATCCTGGGAAGAGGGATGGAGTCCTCATCAGACACAAAGCCTGCTGGTACCTTCATCTTGGACTTTCCAGCCTCCCAAACTGGGAGAAACAAACATTCCTTAAGCCATCCAGTCTCTAGAAATTTTTCATAGCAGCCTAAATGGACTAAGACATCCCTCGAGAACCAATGTTACCCACTTAAAGCTGATATTACCTTGTGAAGATGCACAGTAGAAAGAAAGCAGGATGAAAAAATGTAGGGGAGGCAGGTGTAGGAATCTGTTGCCTGTAGGCACTTACTACCCAATTGTATGTGTTATATGAGCAGGTGTTTGTGGAGCACAGGAGTTTTTCAAAAGTGACGCGGTCAATGTTTTAGTCTGTACAATTCTTTGTTGTGGGGGGTGTCCTATGCCTTGTAGGGTATTTAGCTACATTCCTGACCTCTACCCACTGCGTGCCAGTAGCAAACCCCTCACTTCCCAATGTGACAACCAAACATATCTCTAGACATTGTTAAATGTCTCCTAGGGGGAGACAAAATTTTCCCCCTCCCTCCCTGAAAGCCACTAGGACGGAGTAATTCATAGGAAACCAGTAACAGGAAGGAAGCATTCTGGAGACGAGGAGTGGGATGGTAAATAACTTCTGTGTGTGCGATTAAACGACAAACGCAGACAGCAGGACAAAAACATGTTAGTTTCCAATTGCCACTCTTAAAAAATTACCACAGGCTCGGCGCCTATGGCTCAATGGGCTAAGGCGCCAGACATGTACACCTGAGCTGGCGGGTTCGAATCCAGCCCGGGCCCGGCAAACAACAATGGCGGCTGCAACCAAAAAATAGCCAGGCATTGTGGCGGGCGCCTGTAGTCCCAGCTACTTGGGAGGCAGAGGCAAGAGACTTGCTTGAGTCCAGGAATTGGAGGTTGCCATGAGCTGTGATGCCATGGCACTCTATCCAGGGTGACAGCTGAGGCTCTGTCTCAAAAAAAAAAAAAAAAAAATTACCACAAACTTAGTAGTTCAACACAATACAAATTTATTATCTTACAGTCCTTTTTTTTTTAATCAGAGCCTCAAGCTGTTACTCTGGGTAGAGGGCCATCGCATCAGAGCGCACAGCAACCTCCAACTCCTGGGCTTAAGCGATTCTCTTGCCTCCGCCTCCCAAGTAGCTGGGACTACAGGTGCTTGCCAAACTCATACATTATTTTTATTTTTATTTTTATTTTTATTTTGAGACAGAGCCTCAAGCTGTCGCCCTGGGCAGAGTGCTATGGCATCACAGCTCACAGCAACCTCCAACTCCTGGGCTTAAGCGATTCTCCTGTATCCTCCTCCCAGGTAGCTGGGACTACAGGCGCCCGCCACAACGCCTGGCTATTTTTTGGTTGTAGTTGTTGTTTGGCAGGCCTGGGCTGGATTCGAACCTACCAGCTCTGGTGTATGTGGCTGGTGCCCTAGCTGCTGAGCTACAGGTGCAGAGCCAGCACCTGACTATTTTTAAAGACAGGGTCTCAATCTGACTCAGGCTAGTCTTGAACTTGTGAGCTCAGGCAATCCACCCACCTCGGCCTCCCAGAGTGCAAAGATAACAGGCATGAGCCACTGTGCCTGGCCCTTTAAGGCAAGGATTTGTGGGCTAGTAGTTTGTCACCCAGGAGCTCTCTGTGCTCTCCAGGAAGCCCAAAAGGGAGGAAGTCCAACAAGGAGAGAGAAGCCAAGTCAGAGTTTGATTTTAGCCAAAGTCCTCTACAGACTTACTTCTGCCTAATCACAGATAAGTTACACGTCAGAGTTTAAGCCAACTCAAGGCAAGAAAGCTGGTTGTCATATTCTTGCACCAGTTATGGTCAGTGGTTTTCAACCAGTGTTTCAAGGCACACTGGTACGCCCTGACAGGATCTTAGATGTGCCATGAAAAGTATTAAAGTTCATTAATTAAATTATTTTCAAAAGAAGTTCAAAGCACGGTAACTAAATCCTTTTTCATACTATTTTTTTTTTTTTTGTACAGAGTCTCACTTTATTGCCTTCAGTAGAGTGCTGTGGCATCACAGCTCACAGCAACCTCCAACTCCTGGGCTTAGGCGATTCTCTTGCCTCAGCTTCCCGAGTAGCTGGGACTATAGGTGTCCACTATAACATCCGGCTATCTTTTTTTGTTGCAGTTTAGCTGGGGCTGGGTTTGAACCTGCCACCCTCGGTATATGGAGCCGGCACCTTACCCACTGAGCCACAGGCGCCACCCTATTTTGATCAGCATAATTTATGTGCTGAATGTGCCATGGAAGTTTAACTATAGGTCCAGTGTGCCATGAGACAGAAAAGGTTGAAAACACTGTGCAAGGGGCTGTACCAGGAGAATGTAAACTCCCAGGCTCTTTGCTCCAGTAGCAGGAAAAGTGGCACCAGTAGCTCAAGAACAGTGCTACCACCCTCAATGTTCCAGGGGGATCTGGGCTGAACATCAAAAATGCCTGTCTTCAGGCGGCACCTGTAGCTCAACTAGTAGGGTGCCGGCCCCATATACCAAGAGTGGTGGATTCCAACCTGACCCTGGCCAAACAGCAACAAGAAAATAGCTGGGTGTTGGTGGCGGGCGCCGGTAGTCCCAGCTACTGGGGAGGCTGAGCCAAGAGAATCCCTGAGCCCAAGAGCTGGAGGTTGCTGTGAGCTATGATGCCACAGGACTCTACCGAGGGCGACAAAATGAAACTCTGTCTCTTAAAAAAAAAAAAAAAGTCTGTCTCACAGAATCACAATGACTTTATTATCCTCTTTGCGTAGTAATTGGGTATTTTTTTCCAAAAAGCATTTTCATTATCAATAATTTCTTTGGCCACCATTATAAGTGTAATAAAAGCAGTGAACAATTTTGCATCAATTATCTAGCTTTGTAGCCGGACGCTGTGGCAGGCACCTGTAGTCCCAGCTACTAGGGAGGCTGAGACAAGAGAATCACCTGAGCCCAAGAGCTGGAGGTTCCTGTGAGCTGTGTGACCCCATGGCACTCTACTGAGGGCCATAGAGTAAGACTCTGTCTCTAAAAAAAAAAAAATTATCTAGCTTTGGATGTTTTAGAACTGTTCTTAAAACTTAACCAGTTTTAGGTAAATATTTAAATCTAGTACTTTAAAATAACATTTGTGCTTCTACTGAGAACATAATCATTAAAACCTTGTGTACAGGGTGGCGCCTGTGGCTCAAAGGAATAGGGCCCATATACCCAAGGTGGTGGGTTCATAACCTGGGCCTGGCCAAAAAAAAAAAACCTTATGTACAATGTTTTTCTAATAATCAACTAAACATTGCAATTTCTTTCTTTCTTTTTTTTTTAGAGATAGAGTTTCACTTTATCACCCTTAGTAGAGTGCTGTAGTGTCACAGCTCACAGCAACCTCCAACTGCAGGGCTTAGGCAATTCTCTTGCCTCAGCCTCCAGAGTAGTTGGGATTATAGGCGCCCACCACAACGCCCAGCTATTTTTTTGGTTGCAGTTTGGCCAAGGGCCAGGTTTGAACCTGCTACCCTCGGTATATGGGGCCAGCGCTCTAGCCACTAAGCCACAGACACCACCCAAATATTGTAATTTCTAGGCCAAAGATGTTCCAAAAAATCTTTTCACATATCTTAAAATAAAAGACCATTCTTAACAAGCTTACTCTCCCTAAGTTCGTTTTAATTTTGAATGAGTAGCAAACATACGTTTAACTTACTGGCTAATCAAGTATGGAGAGTATTCCAAGGAATAGTAAGATGCTTTAAATTTTTCACAACATTATTTAAAGGAATATTTATGTTGAGTGTTTGTTTTCATTTCTTTATTTTTTATTTTTAAGACATAGCCTCAAGCTGTCACCCTGGGTAGAGTGCTGTGCCATCACAGCCCACAGCAACCAAGTAGCAGGGACTACAGGCATATGCCACAATGCCAGACTATGTTTTTTTTTTTTTTTTAGAGACAGAGCGTCAAGCTGTCCCCCTGGATAGAGTGCTGTGGCATCACAGCTCACAGCAACCTCCAACTCCTGGGCTCAAGCGATTTTCCTGCCTCTGCCTCCCAAGTAGCTGGGACTGCAGGCGCCCACCACAACGCCTGGCCATTTTTTGGTTGCAGCCGTCGTTGTTTGGGGGGCCCCGGGCTGGATTCGAACCCGCCAGTTCAGGTGTACATGGCTGGCGCCTTAGCCCGTTGAGCCACATGCGGCGAGCCCAGACTGTTTTGATTGTAGTTGTCATTGTTGTTTGGCAGGCCCCGGCTGGATTTGAACCCACCAGCTCTGGTGTATGTGGCCGACACCTTAGCCACTTGAGCTACAGGCACCGAGTCTATTTTCATTTATTTTTTATTTTATTTAAGGGAATATGTAAAATTAAAATTAACCTTAAAAATCATGTTCAAGGGCTGGGCGTGGTGGCTCACACCTGTAATCCCAGCACTCTGGGAGGCTGAAATAGGTAGATTGCCTGACTGAGCTCAGGAGTTCAAGACCAAGAACTGCAGTTGTCATTGCTGTTTTAGCTGACTGGGGCCGTGTTTGAACCCGCCACCTTCAGTATATGGGGACGGCACTTTACTCGATGAGCCACAGGCACAACCCTGATTTGGTATTTTTTTATTTATTATTTATTACATAGCATTCAATTAAAATGGACAAGCTTTTATAGTAAAGAAACAAAAATTAGAAGATGATGCTGGTGCCTTGAATACTGCATCGTACAATACATCGGCAACTAAATTAAAAACAATTAGTTGAGTTTGGGTGACAGCCATATACACCGGGGCTGGCAGGCTGGAACCTGGACTGGGCCTGCTAAGCAACAATGACAACTACGACAAAAAAATAGTGGGGCGTTGTGGCAAGCACCTATAGACACAGCTACTTGGGAGGCTGAGGAAAACGAGGCCCAATGGAGAGGAAAGAGCACCCAAATACCACGTTTTTAAGAGGAAGGGCTTTATTCACCAGCAGGGAGCTTACGGCACAGAAGAATTCCAAATAGCTGCACTCTGGGACTGGTTTGGTCTGTCCCTTTTTATCGACAGTCAAAAAGTTCCACCCCACAAGTACCCTTCTCATTGACCAGTTTGAATCAAGCGGGAGATGCTATTCCAGCCCCGACAGAACTACAGGATTTCACAGAACTTGGACATTTCCAAGTTCCAGGAAATTAAGTTTACAAATTCCCAAGAGCTGAGTCACCATGGAGAGGACCCTGCAGGTGTATCCTTGCGCTCTCCTTGAGAAGACCTGTTCTCCCAGACCTCACCCTTCTCCGGTATCCTCTCTAAATAACAGTAATTTCAATTGTTATCTGTTTATTACAAATTATTTTTTGAAAGTGATGGTGCATTTTATTTGTGTTAATAAAACAAAAGAGGCATATTCTTGTTTTACTCTTTTTTTGATCAATATCATTTAAGTGTGCCACAAAACTAAAAAAGGTTGAAAAACACTCCATTAGAGTAATATTCCATCTGAAATAATAGTTTCTCTCCCAGCTAGGATTAGAAAAATGCTGATAAACCTGGATTCATTTTACAAATGAGAGAATTTAGATTCCTGCCAGGAAGTGGGAGTGCAGGAATTTGAACTCAAGCATCAAGCAATCTGATTCTAGAACCCTTGTTTTTTTCTTTTAGACAGAGTCTGACTCTGTCACCCTGGGTAGTGTGCTCATAGCTCATAGCAACCTCAAACTCTTAGGCATAAGCAATCCTCTTGCCTCAGCCTCCTGAGTAACTGGGACTACAGGCGCCTACCACAATGGCTGGCTATTTCTTCTATTTTTAGTAGAGATGGGGTCTTGCTTTTGCTCAGGCTGGTCTTGAACTCCTGAGCTCAGGCAATTCACCTGCCTCAGCCTCCCAGAGTGCTAGGATTACAGGCATGAGTCCCTGTGCCTGGCCTCAGATTTTTTTTTTTTTTAAGGAAATATGAGCAGCATTTTCTACTTTCAGTTTATTTTTCCTATATAAAAATAGTATGAAATATGTATAAGGATGATACTCACTCTAGCATTAATAAAAATAACTAAAATCTATGAAGCAGCTAAATGTCTAGCCAACCAAGGCTGAACTGGGGGAGTGAGAATCGGGCTGAGAAGAGAGGGTTGCTGGGTTAAAACTGTCATTTTGGGTCATAATCTATGAGGCAGCTCGTGGTCAAAGTGAGGCTTGCGGCTGCATGTTATTTTAGGCCATGTTATTTCAGGTATGTCAGGCCAGCTTGACTCTTCCAGGACAAATCCAAAGAACTATTGTTCTCTGAATGATGAATATTTATAAATGTGATTACAGAGATCCAGCAGTTTGGCAACATTACTAGCCAAACTGAAGCTAATGGAAAATTAATTTTTTTTTTTTTTTTTAGAGACAAAGTCTGACTTTGTTGTCCTTGGTAAGGTGCCATGGCATCACAGCTCACAGCAACTTCCAACTCCTGGGTGTAGGCGATTCTCTTGCCTCAGCCTCCCAAGTAGCTGGGACTACAGGCACCCGCCACAATGCCCGGCTATTTTTTTGTTGCAGTTTGGCTGGGGCCAGGTTTGAACCTGCCACAATCGGTATATGGGGCTGCCGCCACCCTACCCACTGAAACACAGGTGCTACCTATTTTTTTTTTTTTTTTTTTTGAGACAGAGTCTCAAGCTGACACCTGGGTAGAGTGCCATGGTGTCATCATAACTTATAGCAACCTCAACTCTCAGGCTCAAGTGATCCTCTTGCCGTAGTTTTTTCTATTTTTAGTAGAGATAGGGTCTCACTCTTGCTCAGGCTGATCTTGAACTCGTGAGCTCAAGCAATCCACCCACCTCGACCTCCCAGAGTACTAGGATTATAGGTATAAGCACCCGGGCTATTATTATTTTTATTATTATTATCATCCTCATTATTTTGAGACAGAATATCACTGTCACCCTGGATAGAGTACTATGGTGTCATAGCTCACAGCAACTTCAAACTCCTGAGTTCAAGTGATCCTCAGGCCTCAGCCTCCCAAGTACTTGGGACTACAGGTGCCCACCACAATACTAAGCTAATTTTTCTATTTTTTAGTAGAGAAGGGGTCTCACTCTTGCTCAGACTGTTTTGGAACTATTGAGCTCAGGGGATCTACCCGCCTTGGCCTCCCAGAGTTGTAGGATTATAGGCATGAGCCACTAAACCAGACCCCATCTTTATTCTTCTTTCCTTTCTTTCTTTTTTTCTTTCCTCCTTTCCTCCTTCCTCCCTCTTTCTCCCCCCCCACTTTCTTATTTTTGAGACAGAGTCTCACTATGTCCCTTTCGGTAGAGTGCCATGGTGTCACAGCTCATAGCAACCTCTAACTCTTAGGCTTAAGTGATTCTCTAGCCTCAGTCTCCCAGGTAGCTGGGACTACAGGCACCCGCCACAATGCCCTGCTATTTTTTTGTTGCTATTTTATTTGTTGCACAATGCCCTGCTATGTTTTATTATCATTGTTGTTTACCAGGCCTGGGCTAGTTCCAACCCGCCAGCCCTGGTGTATGTGGCCAGCACCCTAACCACTGAGTGCTACAGGCGCTGAGCCTATTTTTATTTTTTTAAAGATTGGGCCACTACCTTCTGTTTAATACGGCGTGGCATATAAATGAGGAGGTATTCCTTAATAGAAAAAAATGGACAAGGCAAGGCACAGTGGCTTGCACCTGTAATCCTAGCCCTTGGGAGGCCGAGGTGGGTGAATTGCCTGAGCTCACAGGATAGAGACCAGCCTGGATCTCGTCTCTAAAAGTAGCTGGGCATTATGATCCGTGCCTATAGTTCCAGCTACTCAGGAGGCTGAGACAAGAGAATTGCTTGAGCCCAAGAGTTTGAGGTTGCTGTGAGCTGTGACGAAATGCACTTTATGGAGGTCGACACTGGAAAGCAAACACCAAAGGTCACTGTAGGCTCGGCACCCCATAGCTCAGTGAATAGAGAGCTAGCCACCTACACAGAGGCAAGCGGGTTCAAACCCAGCCCCAGCCTGCTAAACTACAACTGCAACAAAAAAATGGCCAGGCATTGTGGCAGGTGCCTGGAGTCACAGCGACTCAGGAGACTGGGACAAGAGAATCACTTGAGTCCAAGAGTTGGAGGTTACTGTGAGCTATGATGACATAGCACTCCATAGAGGGTGACAAAGTGAAACTCTGTCTCTTTAAAAAAAAAAAAAATAAATAAAAGTCAGGCAGCCCCTGTGGCTCAGTGAGTAGGGCACCGGCCCCATATACCGAGGGTGGCGGGTTCAAACCCAGTCCCACCGAATTGCAACAAAAAAATTAGCCAGGAGTTGTGGCGGGCGCCTGTGTTCCCAGCTACTTGGGAGGCAGAGGCAAATAGCTTGAGCTCAGGAGTTGGAGGTTGCTGTGAGTTGTGATGCCACGACACTCTACCGAGTGTGACAGCTTGAGGCTCTGTCTCAAAAAAAAAATAAAATAGCACCTATAGTCCCAGCTACTTGGTAGGCTGAGGCAAGAGAATTGCCTAAACCCAGGAGCTGGAGGTTGCTGTGAGCTGTGACTCTACAGCATTCTACCAAGGGTGACAAAGTGAGACTGTCTCTACATAAGAAAAAATAAATAAAATTTTAAAAAGTCACTGTAAAGCAAACATAAGACTCTTTTTTCTTCTTTTTTTTTTTTTTTTTTTTGAGAAAGAGTCCCTGTTGCTTCAGGCTACCGTGCTGTGGCATTAGTCTACATTAGTCTAACTCGAAGCAACCTCAAACCCCTGGGCTCAAGTGAGCCTCCTGCCTGTGTGGTGGTGGGAGAATACTGAATGAAGGTGTTAGGTAGAGTCGTGTGTTTGAGGAACAGCAAGGAGGCTGGGATGTGTGGGGATAGCAGTGAGACATGAGGTCACATGGTTAAGAGGGGATCATAGGTGTATTATAAGGACTTTAATTTCCATGATCATTTTAATAAGACATCACCCTCCGCCCCCCCCCCCACCATCACAGCTGCATGTAGAGATACAACTGCAAGGCAGCAAGAACAGAAACAAGTCCTTCTTATAAACATTATCATTCTGACGTTTGGCCTGAGCCTTCCTTCTCCTTCCAAATAAGCATTTGGAATAGTTTCAGATAAAAAACATCAGGCCAGGGGAAGCACAGGTAGCTCAAGTAAGGCACCAGCCCCATATACTAAGGGTGGCAGGTTTAAGCCCTGACCCTGGCCAAAACTGCCCAAAAGAAAAAAAAAAAAAAAACAAGAACTCAGGCCAGTTTTGAATTCCTTAGGCTGAAGAAATCTTCCAGCCTCAGCTTCCAGAAGTGCTGGGATTCCACTGTGACTGGTGAAAATGCCTCAATTATTGCCTTATATAATAACCAAAGAACCAAACAGAACTTTAAGATTATTTTCCCTCAAATTATCTATTCCTACCAACACATTTTTATACCTTTTTGCATGTTAGGGTTATTTGACTTCAAGTGTATCATTAGCACTGAAAGATGAAGAAAGATAACAGAAAATCCATGTTTTAGTTTAATAGACATTTATTCCTTTAGTTGAACAACCTCTACACAAAATCAAAATGTAAGGAATGTATAGTATGAGATTTTTTGAGTAGAAAGCTCTTTAGGTCTTAAGTCTCAAGAAGTTGTATGATATTGAAGCAGTACCCTGAACCCCATAAATGCATCAATGTACAAAGTTATGATTTAATAAAAAATAAAAGATTAAAAAGTTGTGAGCCTGCTATGAATATTTTCTGGAAACCAATTAACTGAGCCTTCTGAACCCCCTAAAGAACATAGGTGAAAAATTGGCTCAAAAAAACCACTTGACTTTTGACAAACTACTAAATCAGCAAACTGATAATATGGACAAAATGGAGAAATTCCTCTCATGTATTTCCTTCATACTCAAATACCCTGGGGAACACTACCCTAGTCTACTAGAGACATGAAACATGAATGCAACACAATGTGGTAGGGTGGTGAAAGGGAAAGTGAGCGTACAAGGGCCTAATTTTGGGAAATGCTATGGATATTTAGTGTGACTTGGGCAGGGAGGAAAAAATAACTGTAGATGTGTAAGGTTAAATCAGATACCATTAACCTATATGGATATCAACTATGACTTTTCCCTTTAAGCCGTTACGAATGGATTGATTCAAGATGATTTTTAACACATTGCAAAGGAAGATACTTTTAAGCAGCCAACACCTTTACCTTCTAATATGGCTGGGGGGATTCATAATGGTCATAAACAAACGTTATAGGTTTTCTAAATCTTGCTTAAAAATAACTTCAATTTTCTAACCTCACCCTTGCAAAGTATTTTTTTAATGGCCATTAGCTTAGTAGCTTCCCACCATAGCACTGATTACTAGCTTACAAACTTAAGGTTAGTAATTCTTATTTGCTTAACATTCAATTCTATCAGTTTCAAAATACAGTGCAAATACCACTACTATGTATAGAATTCAGGGAGCTATGAGATTGAATCAGGAACAGCTTTCATCTCCTATGTTAACTCAAATGGTACAGTGGAGATTGAGGCAATTTTGTTCAGGTTAGCTAAGATATGTCTCATTTGTTAAGAAAAGCCTCTTGAAGCAAGTTTATTCAGTTCTGCAAAATGGTGGCATTTGGGGAACTTTTGGAGAAACAACAGTTGCACAAATTTCCAAACAAAACCCGATTTAAAGAATTTGTTTGCCAAACTCCAGCCACCTGAAAGTAAACCAGCAGAGGATTGCCATCACTCCAAAGCTGTAGGTTTCACCACATGCACCAAACAAATCTAGAGGGTAGTTTCAGCACTCCTCAAGAAATTTATTTTATACCTATTATACCATACATCATGTTCTAAACACTGACATTTAACTCCCTAATAAGATAAAGCAATGAGAAAAAAAGTTTATCTTATTAGAAACAAGATACACCATCACGTACTGTCTTCAAACATTATTGCACTTCATAATTTGACAAAGCATTCATGAGACAATCTGCAGACTAGTTTAACAGACAAATAACACCTTTAAGCAGACATGACTGTCCTAAATTGTTTATTAGGTTATGCATTTTACAAACATTACTTACATTAGTGGTAACGGTAGAGCTGAAGAGTATTGCGTCTTCTCCAAGCTGCACGGTGGGAACTGCCAATAGTGTGGTGGAACTTATGGCTCTTTCTAAGGCCATGGCTCTTCCAGCCTGCAGATGTCAGCCTACATATCTCCCTGTGCTTGTGGACTGGTTTGGTGAGCCACTGGGTGTCAGGATTTCTTCTGAAAGCTTTATGGAATGGATCAATGAGGATAACCTCAAAACATTTGTACGTTGAATCTTCACCAACCCAGTAAGAATTCAGGACTCTTAGAGCCCCACAGTGGCGTCTAGCTCTCTTCCTCAGCAACAGACTGAAGGCTTCGGGCAAACTTTAGCTGGTTAACACCACGACGCACAGGCTTGCTATAGGTTGCACCCTTAGGAACTGGCCATTTGCAGCCACCACGGTGCACACGAATTCTGTATGTGACAAACTTGCTTAGCCTTGTATCCCAGTCTGCGCACTTTATCCGGCCAGGTGGCGTAGGGAGCCCTGTGGACGGCAGTGAAGTGGTGGTACTGCTAGCAGCAGACCTTCAGAAGAAAGTGCATGACACCAGACTGCTTCTTTCTCCATAGCTCCTGGATGTACTTGTATGCACCCATCTTGACTTACCTGATGGCTGCCGCCAGATGGAAAGGACCCCTGACACATTTTTAACACATTTAAACACATTTTTCCAGGGTGTTACTACTGTCTGAGTAGTTCCAGGGGGTGTTTTACATTTTGCTTATAATCAATCCTCTTGACTCCATGAATAAGCAGCAATAGACTTCAGGTTCCAGGGATTTGAGGTAAGTGTTGGCCCATGTCCTGGTATTAAAAGCTTCACAAAAACTAAAGAGGCTGTGCAGTGTGTGAAGACTTTTTCTCTGAGTCACAGTGGAATCAACTTGTGCTATTGAGAATAGATGTTGAATTTCTTTTCTTTAAGTTAGGTGCATGTTTAATTTACTGTTTAGTGTGTTTTAAGGGTTGCTTGATGAAACACCAGCAGAAAAAATATCAAGACCAAACTGGAGAGGTGAATGAAGCATGAAATGCTGAACTTGCAAATGAAATTTGCTTGGTAGCATAACATTTTTTGTACAGTTTCTCCGGTGGTGTTCTGTCATCGTATCTCACAGCAACGACCATAATGCCCGGCTATTTTTAGAGACAAGGTCTCGCCCTGCTCCGGCTGTGGCTGCTCTCAAACTTGTGAGCTCAGGCATCCACATGCCTCTGAGAGTGAGACACCGTGCCCAGTCCTGAGAGCAATTCTTCTGAAAGGCAAATATATCTAGGAGGTTATAGTCCAAGGCCATTTTTGCTTGGGTATAAGAGGGATGAGTAGGGTGCCAGCCCCATATACCAAGGGTGTTGAGTTCAAACCCAGCCCCTGCCAAACTGCAACAACAACAAAAAATAGTTGGGTGTTGTGGCGGGCACTTGTAGTCCCAGTACTCGGGAGGCTGAGGCAAGAGAATCGCCTAAGCCCAGGAGTTGGAGGTTGCTGTGAGTTGTGATGTCACAGCACTCTACCGAGGGCGATAAAGTGAGAATCTGTCTTAAAAAAAAAAAAAAAAAAAGAAGGATCTCCAGAACCAGAGAGCACACAGGTCTTAAAGTTGAAGAGTGTTATGCGAGTTGAAACTGGATTCTATTTGGGCAAGAGATGTGCTTATGTAGACAAAGGGAAGAACAACCCAGTGGCTCTTGGTGGCAAACTGAACACAACAAGACTATCTGGGGAAAGGTGAGGCAAGCTTGCAGAAAGAGTGGCATGCTTGGTCCCAAATAATGAAGCAATTTTCCTGCTAAGGCTACTAGGCACAGAATGTGTGTGATGCTGTGCCTGCCAAGGATTTAAACTCATGAAAAGTAAATAAATAAAAGTGGATTTCTGCTTTTGTATTTTTATTAAGTGGCATTAACAAAACTTACTGTCTTAAAAAAAGTACCACAATCTGGGTGGTTTAAATAACAGTATTTTCTCACAGTTCTGGGAGCTGGAAGTTCAAGCAAGATCAAGGTGCTGATAGGGTTGGGTTCTGAGGGGGTGAGACCTCATTATAAGTTAAATAAGCTTTTTCAGGACCTTATCTCCAAGTACAGTTACAGTCTAAGGTACTAGGAGTTGTGCTTTAAAGTTTTTATGTTTGTTTGTTTTTGTTTTTCTTTGAGAGGGAGTCTTTGTCACCCTCAATAGAGTGCCGTGGGTGGCGGCACAGGTCACAGCAACCTCAGACTCTTCGGCTTAAGTGATTCTCTTGCCTCAGCCTCCCAAGTAGCTGGGACTAGAGGCGCCTGCCACAGTGCCTGGCTATTTTTTGTTGTAGTTGTTGTTTAGCAGGCCTGGGCTGGGTTGGAACCTGCCAGCCCTGATGTAGGTGGCCGGCATCCTAACCACTGGGCAACGGGTGCCAGGCCATTTTATATATGTGTGTGTGTATATATATATATACATATATAGGTTTTTAACAGATGGGATCTCACAACAATGTTGCCCAGGTTGGACTTGGACTCTGGGCTCAAGAAATCCTCCAATTTAAGCCTTGCAAAGTGTTGGGATTATAAGCATTAGCCACCACACCCAGCTTCACTACATTATACTGTTAATGATGAAGAGGGTCCAGTCGCCTGGCACTGTGCAGCCAGTTTGCAGAGATGGGGATTAGGTTCACCAATCCTTACTTGTCTGAATGCCAGCAATTCTGGAGAACAGTGACAGTAGTCAGTCTCTCAAAGATTGTTCTGCCTCAGTTTCAATTCTAATAACTTTTATAATGGGAATGCCAGGAAAGAAACCTAGAAAATTTGAACTTTATCTGACAGAAAACAACATGGAAGTAGTCTTCACTCTAACAATGCAAAATGTTTAAACAACATAAAAGTAATTTTCACTTAAAAAAAAATAGATCTAAGAAAATCATCGAAGAAAACATGATATGGCCAGGTGCAGTGGCTCATGCCTGTAACTCTAGCACTTTGGGAGGCTGAAGCAGGTGTATTGCCTGAGCTCAGGGGTTCAAGACCAGCCTGAGCAAAGGGAGACACCCCACCCCATTTCTACTAAAAAATGGAAACATGTTTTCTCTTTCTTGGGGCTGCCTGCGGAGCTGGCAACCATCTCCTATTTGGCATCATGTCCACCCTCAGATCCCTTGTGGAGCCCCAAATTATTGAAAACCAAGAAGTTCATCTGGTGGCACCTGTGGCTCAGAGGAGTAGGGCGCCGGCCCCATATGCCGGAGGTGGTGGGTTCAAACCCAGCCCCAGTGGAAAAAAAGTTCATCTGGGGCAGTGCCTGTGGCTCAAGGAGTAGGGCGCTGGCCTCATATACCAGAGGTGGAGGGTTCAAACCCGACCCCCCCAAAAAACTGCAACAACAAAAATAATAATAAATAAATTAATTAATATATATATTAAAAAAGTTCATCTGGTGCCAGACTGATATGTCAAAATTAAGTGTAACTGGAGGAAACCCAGAGGTATTGACAAGGTTTGGAGAAGATTCAAGACCAAATCTTGATGCCCAACATTGGTTATGGGAGCAACAAGAAAACAAAGCATATGCTGCCCAGTACTTTCTGGAAGTCCTGCATCCATAATGTCAAGGAGCTCCAAGTGCTCCCAATGTGCAACAAATCTTACTGTGCAGAGATTACTCACGTTTCCTCCAAGAACCCTAAAGTCTTTATGGAAAGAGCAGTCCAACTGGCCATCAGATTCACCAATCCCAATGCCAGGCCACACAGCAAAGAAAATAATGGACAACTCATGTGCACACTTTATTTGTGTTTAAATAAAAGTATAAAAACTGCCCCAAAATTAAATAAATAAGTAAATAATAGAAAAACTAGCTGGGCATTGTGGCAGGTGCCAATAGTCTCAGATGCTCAGGAGACTGAGACAAGAGGATCAGTGGAGCCCAAGAGTTTGAGTTTCCTGTGAACCTTAGGGTGACTGAGTGAGACTCTTGTATCAAAAAAAAAAAAAAAGAAAAGAAAACATTATCAAAGTAACTTTTACTCTACCAATATCAAAATGCCTATTGTCTGTGTGTGTCTACTTCCTCAAAGTCTCCTAAGACAAACATCCTCACAATCATGGTGAAACCTTAACTGGATAGTCACAGAAGGTATTTGGGGAAGACTGAGCATACTAAGTCAGCTTTGCTTCTTAGACTCCACCTTGCAGGCCGCTTTGCTGGCTCAATACGATCTACAATAGTACATAATAACCCACTGCATTTGTGTGCTAACCTTTCAAAGGCAAAACTCTCTTAATTATCTTAATGACACAATAAACGTGTATTTCTAATTTTATTTCCTTCTAGTCATTACTATTTCAGTTCTGGAAATTAGTGATAGATATAGTCAGGTCTTCAATTTCAAAAATAATATCTCATAGAGTTTCAGTAATTATTCTCCTAATCGGCTCGGCGCCTGTGGCTCAACGGGCTAAGGCGCCAGCCACGTACACCTGAGCTGGCGGGTTCGAATCCAGCCCCCGGGCCCGCCAAACAACAATGATGGCTGCAACCAAAAAAATGGCCAGGCGCTGTGGCGGGCGCCTGTAGTCCCAGCTACTTGGGAGGCGGAGGCAGGAGACTCGCTTGAGCCCAGG